>PVJH01002466.1:0-168023 GCA_004026705.1 Nesogale talazaci | reverse complement strand
GGGGGAACACATGTCACTGTGTGCATACATCCCCAAGGTTTCTTTTTTTTTGACAGTGATCTTAGCTAAGACTTGTCCTTTTGTGATTAATTTTACTCAGCATAGAGTTTTCCATGCCTATCCATATCATGAGGTGCTTTGCAATTTCACCACTGTTTTTAGCAATGCATAATATCCCACTATGTGAATGTACCAAAGTTTCTTCATCCATTACTTCTTTGTCTCATATTAAAACTCTGGGAAAAACTCCAGCGCAATGCTGAAAAGGTGATAAGAAGGCATCTTTATCTTATTTTCATTCATGCACAAGAAAGGTGATTTCAGTTTCTATCTAAGAATAAGATGCTGGCTATCCATATATGTTGGTTTTTAATATGTAGCCTTTACTGTGCTGAGAAATTTCCCTTCTATTCTTAATATGTTGAGTGTTCTTATCAGGAATGGATTTTGGATATTGTCAAATGCCTTTACGGTGTCAACTGATATGCTCATAATGTTCTTACTTTACCTCATCAATGACCCATTGTTTTTTAAGAAAACAATCTTTTGCTTACATGATTTATTTTTACATTGATTGTTTTTCTAATCTTGAACCAATTTTTGCTTCTGGTATGGATCCAATTTAATCATGGTGCATTTGGGGAGGGGTTTTACTTGGCAATTCTTGTTAAGAATGTTTTGCATCTATGTTCATTAGGGCTATCAGTCTCAACTTCCTATCTTGGTAGTGTCTTTGCCTGGTTTGGGTACCTGCTTAATAAAATGAGTTTGGGAGTTTTATATATTCTGGAATTTTTTGTATACAATTGGTGCTAAGTCTTCTTCGCATGTTTGGTAAAATTATCTCATGAGACCATCTGGCCTTAGATTATTGACTTGGGCCTTTTCATTTTTTATTTCATCTTTTATTATGTGCCTGTTGAAGTTTTCTACCTCAGCCTATGTTACTTCACACAGAAGGTGTGTTTCTAGAAATTTGTCTAATTCCTCTAGGTTTTTAAATTTGATGGAGTAGTAGTACAAAAGTACCATCTTGTGGAGTTGTGTTTGGGTAAACTAGAGAAACAAATCCCTAGAGATGCTCATATGTGAATAATAGAGCATATATATATATATATATATATATATATATATATATGCAATTGAACACAGAGAAAACTTCCCAACCAAATCCAGATCAACATCCCAGCCCAGTTGTGTCAGTCTGGATAAACTAGAAAAACAAATTCATGAACACACATATGGATATAAGGGAGAGGTTTATATACAAGAGGAATGGAACATTGAGAAAGCATCCCAACCCAATACAGTCCAAGTCCACAAGTCTGATATTAGCCCATATGCCTGATACCAATCTATAAAGTCTCCTTCTGACTCATGAAGCACATGCAATGACACCAGGACAATCATAGGCCAGTGGGTGCAGAGTCTTGGGAATCCTGTGGCGGCAGAAGCATCTCAACACTGGCAGGGTCTCCCATGGGTCCTCAGTTTCAAGGGTTCAGGGTCTATTACGATGCTGCCATGTGTCTTGTCAGCTGCAATGTCTCCCAAGGACTGAGTCTTGTCTCTCACTCCAACTGGGAAATACCACAGGATTTCCCAAGATTCTCGGGAGAATGCCATGCCCACACAGAGATCTCACTGGCTATCTCCAGATTGACAGGCTTGACTCCAATCCGACACTCCCACTCCTGAAATTGACACAAGAGTATGATTGCCACACTAGTCCATATCGAGTCCATAAGCGCAATATTAGTCCATATGTCCTAAACCAATTTACAAATTCTTGAAACTCACGAAACATGTGCAAAGACACAAGCTGCAGGAAGATCAGCGGCCAGTGGGTGGAAAGTCTCCTGGATCCCGTGGTGATAGAGGCATCTCAGCACTGGGGGGTTTCTCCATGTGATTCCTTCAGTTCTAGGGCTCTAGGGTAGCTCCATGTGTCTTGTCAGCAAACCTGTCTTGCAGGGAGTGAGCGTGTGTCCCGCATCCAGCAAGCTATTTATCTCCTTAGTGCCTCCAAATGAGGTCACCGAGCTGCGACCTGACTGACAGGCTAACCTCCACCTCTGCACTCCTAAGTCTCAAATTGTCGACAGATTATATAACTAGCACAGTAGTAGTATGTTATTATTTTTTAATTTTTTTAAATTAATTTTTAAAACTTTCACTTGGATTTGTTGTGATGTCACCCTTCAATCTCTTAGTCTTTTGAAAAAAAAATCTCCCACTCTTGATATTTGCATCTTCTCTTTCTTTTCTTTTGTTTGCCCTTGGTTTGTCAATTTTGTTAATCCTTTCAAAGATTAACTTAACTTCTTCCCTTGTTTTTTCTATTGCTTTTGGACTCATGTGGCTCTGCTGTAAGCATATTTCTTTTTCTTCTGGCGATCAAAGGTTTATATGTTGCCTTTGTTCTAGTTATTGAAGATGCTGCCGTAAGGTGTTGATTTTGACTCTCGTCCTTTTAATGTATGTGTGTATTGCTATAGCTTACTCTCTAATAACTGGTTTTGCTCTGTCCCACATTTGGATATCTTGTGTTTTTGTTTCCTGTATTCCAAGAAATTTTTAGATTCCATCCATTATTTCATCAATAACCCATGAGTTGTTATGCAGTGTGCTATTTAGTTTCCATTTATTTGCTTCTTCCATGTATTTTAGTTCCCATGATTTTTCACATTTACTATTTCTATTGTCGATTATTGTTGTGTCGCACTGTTGTTTGAGAAATGGGATTATAAATCATAATATTTTAAAATTTACTAAAGCTTGCTTTGTCTCCTATCTTATGGCCTATTCTAGAGAATGTTCCATGTGCACTTTAAAAGAATGAATCCTGTGTTGCATTTGGGTAGAGTGCCCTACAGCTGTCTGGGAGATCAAGTTGGTTAATTATGTTGTTTATTTCTTCTGTGTCTTTAATGTATTTCTTTCCCCTGCCAATATTTTCTTGCCAATACTTTTCATATTCTAGGGGATAATCTGCTGCATCATTTTGAAAATAAAAACCTAAAATGTTTCATTAGTTATTTGCACTTTCACCAATGGATAAATTTCTAGAAACACATCATCTATCCAAAGCAACACAGAATGAGGTGGAAATCCTCAACAATAACTTGTACAAAGAATCAAAGATAGCAATGGGAATGTTACATTATTGGTAAACTATTGTATGAAATAATAATAATTTATAGGTTATCAAGGATTCATGAGGGAGGTGGGAACGGGAAGGGAGTAGAAAAAGGAGGAGCCAATACTAAGGGCTTAAGAAGAAAGAAAATGTTTTGAGAATGATGATGGCATTGATGGTAGAGATGTGCTTTGCATACAATATATGTATATATGTAAGGATTGTGCTAAGAATTGTCTGAACCCCCAATAAAATGATTTTAAAAATAAATGAACTATTGTATGTAGGTTTATGGGGTAAAGGTTCTTGTAAAGGGCATGCACATTAAATAAGCTTTGGGGTATTCTCCCTAAATCTTATTATTAAATACTTTTATTGGGGGCTCTTACATCTCTTATCACAATCCATATATTCATCCATTGTGTCAAGCACATATGTACATAGGTTGCCAGCATTATTTTCAAAGCATTTTCTTTCTACTTGAGCCCTTGATCTCAGCTCCTCATTTTCCCCTCCCTCACCCTCCCTTCCTCATGAACCCTTTATAAAGTATAGAGTATAATTTTCTTTTTTTCATGTTTAATCATTTTATTGGGGGCTCATACACTGTTCCTCATAATACATAAATACATATATTGTGAGATTATTATTTTCATATCTCATATTGTCTTCCTTCCCCTTCAACCACTTCTTTTCTGTTGTTTATCCCCCTGGGAGGGGGTTATATGTTGATCTTTGTAATGAATTCCTCCTTTCTCCCCCCACCTTCCCTTTATCCTACTGGTCTCTATATAGTTGGTGTAGAAGAATGTATTTATCCTGGATTCCCTGTGTTGTAGGCTCTCATCTGTAGCAGTGTACCTGTTCTATTCTAGTCAGATTTTTAAAGCAGAAATGAGGTCATGATATTTGGAGATAGGAAGCATTACAGAACTAGAGGAGAGTTATATGTTTCATCAGTGCTGTACTGTGTCCTGAATGACTCACGTCTTCCTTGTGACCCTTCTGTAAGGGGATGTCCTATTGTCTACAGATGGGCTTTCAGTCTCTGCTTCACACCCCTCCCCACTTCACATTGATATGATTTTGTTCTGGACCATAAATGCCTGATCCCTGTTCCCAGGGGCACCTCATGATCACACAAGCTGGTATGCTTCTTCCATGTTGCTTTGTTGCTTCTCAGCTAGATAGTCACTTGTTTATCTTCAAGACTTTAAGATCCCAGTCACTATACTTTTGATAGCTAGGCACCGTCTGCTTTCTTTAACACATTTGCTTATGCACCCATTTTGTCTTCAGCGATCTTGTCAGGAAGGTGAGAATCATAAAATGCCAGACCGTTAGAACAAAGTGTTCTTGCCTTGAGGGAGTACTTGAGTTGAGGGTCAATGTTCATTGCTACCTTAATTCTTAACATATAGATATAATTACATAGATCTATGTACCTATTGTTATATATAAATATACTTACATATGTACATGCTTGTATTTAGATCTCTATTAATGTCCTTTGCTTTCTAGTTCTTTCCTCTATTTGCTTTTACTTTCCTCTTATCCCACTATCATGTTTGACGTTTATCCAGGTTTAGTAATTCCTAGCTTTTACATTGCCCTTGATTAAGCCCCATTAGGCACCATAGACTCTTCTTTCCATTGATTTTTAGTTCATTTGCTGCTCCCTTTTCCCTACACTGGTTGACACACACCGCTTCCTTTCTTCAACTTCTCCTTCTCCTATGTCCCCCCCCACCTCCAGAACTGTCAGTCTGTTGTTTTTGTCTCTGAATTGTTTATCCTGGCTATCTTATCTAGATAGACATGCAGACTCATTAATAAATGCAAAAGCCCAGCAAAGCCAAACAAAATAACAAAGGAAGATAAAACTAGCAAAGCAATAGCAATAAATAAATAACAACAACAAAAAGAAAACCAATGATAAAAAAAGGAGAAGTCTATAAATAGTTCCAGGTCTTCGACCTTTAGGATTGTTTTTGACATTTAGGAGTGTTTTCCAGTTGAGTCTGATGAGGTGTCACATTCTGTCCTCAACGTCTATTTTTAGTATTCTCCAGGTTATTTCATCACTTTGTTCCCCTTGTTGCTCTATTGCATACCCTTAGTGTTTTACTCCAGTGTGATAGATTCAGACCAGGCACAATTCCCACACTGTCCCCAGTGTTGTCTCCCTTAGTGCTATAGTTCAGTGAGGGATGTTGAGTCTCCTGGTGGGGCCAATCTTATGGGTCTCTCTGTGCATTGTCTGCTCTGAGCAGGAATATTGTCCTCCTAGCTTGGTTGACCAGGTTGTGTTCACCTCACTCTCCCCTTTTCATTTCTCCTGTGTGTTCTAATGAGGCAGGCCCCTCTCCCCAAGCTGTAGCTTCAGTTCTATCTGTCCTCTGAAGTGTACTCTTCTGGGGATGAGGGGTCAGGGTGGGGAGACACATCTACCTAGTTTGGATTGAGTTCAGCCTCACAGACCCCTTTATTATTTCCCTAGTACATGCCCATATGCTGTATTCACATCTTGGTGCCCAGGTTGAAGCCTGGTCTCTCTCCCCCTCTCTGTAGAAATATAAACAATACTCTCCCCTTGGGTGGGTGAGTACCCTGCTCCCCACTACCCATGTCTTCTTTTTTTTCCATCTTTCTTTCTCCCTCTTATCTAGTTGGCTACTGTATGGATCCTTGGATTGGGTTTGGGCTCTGTCATAGTAACTGGACCTCCCCCCAGAAATGTATATATAGAGCAGCTTTTCCCTTATGCTTCATTTTTAAAGCTTAACTCAGTGGACTTATGTTGTTCTTGTCCTTTTGTGCATTGCTTACTTCATTTAGCATAATTTGCTTTGGTTCTTCCCAATGTGCTTGTGGCAATGTGGCAATGTGCTTCGTGTGTACATCACTTTTTAGGGAGGTGTCATACTCCATTCTATGCATGTACCACAGTTTCTTGATCCATTCATCCACTGGTGGAAATGTGGGTTGTTTCTAACTCTTTGCAATTGTGAACGGCACCACAATGAACATTGGAGCACAGATGTCTGACTGTGGTTGATTTCTCCCCTCTTATGGATTTATGCTCAGTAGGGGCACTGCTACGTCGTATGATAGCTCAATTTATATCTGCTATAGGTATCACCAAATCAATTTCCATAATGGCGGTACATACCTACAGGTCCACCAGCAGTGGACAAGAGTTCTTTTCTCATCACAGTCCCTCCAAAACTGTTTACTTTCTGGTTTTTTGAATTGGGCTATTTTTCAGTGTATCTCATAGTTATTTTAATTTGCCTTTCTCTTGTGGCTAGGGATCTGGAACATTTTCTCATATTGTGTTAGTCTGGGTAAGCTAGAGAAACAAATCCACAGAAACTCATATGTATAAGAGAGAGTTTAATATTATAAAGGATAAGTGTACATAAAAAAGCATCCCAATCCAGTGCTGTCCAGTGCTGTCCAGTGCTGTAAGTCCAACATTAGCTCATATGTTCAACACCAATCTTCAAAGTTCTCTTCAATCTCACAAAACACATGCAATGACACCAACTACAGAAGGAAAGCCAAATCAGTGAGTGTATAAGCATCTCAACACTGGCAGGGGCCTCCACATGGCTGTTCCAGCATCCAGGGCTGCATCAGAGTAGATAGAGTCACCTCTCTCTTCCCAAGACAAATACCTTTGATGTCTTTTCTTTGCCATATGTTGTTAGTTAGGACCTCCAGTGCATTGTTAAATAAGAGTGGAGACAGGGGCATTCTTGTCTGGTCCTCTTTTTCAACGGGATTTAAATTCTTACTTTTATGCTCTCTCTTTACTTAGTAAAGGCAGGCTTTGCCTTTCTTCAAAATCACATAAGTTATTTTCAGTTTTAGCTCCATTAGAATTATCAAAAATAATGATATATTTTTGTCCTTGTCACCAGCTCATCTGAAAGCTGTCTGTAATATTTTCATTTCAGAGTAAATGCTTTGCATTTCAGTCTTAAACTAAAAATATTTTAACAAAAAGTATTCCTTAAAGAGCGCAGTATATATTAAAGTGTTCACAATACAACTTTGTAAATAGTCTATTTCATGTAAATAAATGCTGTTATAATTAAATGACAAAATCTCACAGATAAATAAATATCTATAGTCCCAAATGAAAATATGTTTAATTTTAGCTATGCAATGAAAGAATTAGCCCACTTTTTAGAAGTTCTTAGTAACCTGATTGAGTTTAAACAATAACTCTTGACACAGATGCTTTGTTTAAAGAAAAGACATACTTCTCCAGAAATGACCTTCTCTCTCAGAACAGATAATTCTGCTGTGTGATAGGGAGGGGGACTGGGGCAACAGGAAATTACTTACTTATGGCTTTCCTATCTGTCTTTTGAACTCCCAACAAGTGGTTGGGTGAGACCAAACAAATAGGGTGCATGAAACATTAATAGACTATTGGTCAATTTTTCCATCCTGCTATTTTACAAAAGTGGGCCATATCAGAAGCATAAAGAGATAATCCCCTTACTATCAAGAAAGAAAAGCCACCAGCCAAACATGTGTGAAATTCCTATCTGAAGGGCAGTGGCAGCAGAGGCACGGACCACAACCACGTGACCAAATGCAGGCGCCAGACTGAGATTGTGAGGCAAAATAGCTGGAAGAGGACTTTCTGGTCGAGGCAGGCATAGGCCAGGGTAAGGTGTGGGTGAGACACTTAGGACTGAGAGACATATTGACCAGCATGATTGAGATGAGGCATTGTGATCAAATAATTGTATCCTTAATATTTTGTGACATATTAGTTTGTCTAGTAATGCCCATAATGGCAGTACTAAGTTTTGATTGACCATTGCAATAGATTTTTGAAACCCATTGAAAAGTAGAATGTTATAGAAGAGATAGATTGTGGATGCTAGGGGAGGGTAAGGGAGAATAGATGATAGTATATCTGATTTCTGCCTATGGAAATCAGTCTTGTA
Source organism: Nesogale talazaci (assembly GCA_004026705.1). Taxonomy (NCBI): domain Eukaryota; kingdom Metazoa; phylum Chordata; class Mammalia; order Afrosoricida; family Tenrecidae; genus Nesogale; species Nesogale talazaci. The sequence goes on along the minus strand of PVJH01002466.1, from coordinate 159,914 downwards.
CTGTATTCTCCCTTCTGTAGCTAGAAGCAGTCAGGCTTGGCTTCCACGCTATTTCCTCAGTGTGGTAGTCATGTGCTTATGTTAATTTTATGGTTGAAATGTAAGGGTAGAATCTATCCTGTTAATCGGAAGATAGCCATTGAGTAGCCAATGAGATCTCTGTGTGGGCATGGCTTTCTCCTGAGACATCTGGGAAATCTTGCGATATTTCCCTTGTGAAGATGAGAAGCTATCTTCCACAGTGATTGGGAGTTAGTTTCAGAAATGATGAATCATGGACAAGACAAGATGGCAGTGTGCGAGATGCTGGAGGAGCCGGTGGAGAAACCATACGACTTTGCCCTGATGGAGCCAGACCTCTGAAGCTGGGGCGGCCACATGGAGACCTCTGCCTATGATGAGTTGCTTCTGCTGTTGATGGACTCTGAGCCCTGGAAGCGAGGAGCTATGGGGAGACCTCTGCCAGCGCCGGGATTCTGCACCCCGTCACCTGTGACTTTGTGAGTCAGAAGGAGACTTTATAGATTGATTTCAGGCATATTGGTTAATATCGGACTTAGGACTTTGAACTGGACTGGGTTCAATGTCCTGTTCCTCTTGTATATAAACCTTTTCCTTGTATCTATATGCGTGTCCATAGGATTTGTTCCTCTAGTCTACCGGAAGTAACACACTCAGGCACAGAAGCATAATTTTGCACTTTCTAAAAGCTTGATTCATTTTATTCTAAGGTGTCTTGGTTTCTGTTCAGCATGAAATAGCAAAGCTAAGGAAACATACGGTATAAGGTGCTTTTCATAACAGGGATTATTCCTTTGTCAGTATTTTCCTGGTATACTACTAGACGTTTCTATAAAATACACTCAAGCCTATCTTGGCAGAAGTACTTCCGGAATGTTCTTTAGAAGCAAGGGCGTTAAGATTTTGTCTCACAAATGTTGGCTTTGTGAGGAGAGACCCTACCAAATCTCACTGTCATTGAGTCCACGGTGCCTCAGAGCAGCCCTACAGGACAGGGTGGGAGCCCTGTGCTTTATGAGGCTGCGACTGTTGGCAGGGGCAGAGTGTCCTTTTATTTTTCACAAGGAGCAAGCTGGGGGTTTTAAGGTGCTGACCTTCTGGTGAGCAACCCAGCTCCTAACCGCACTATCACCCGGGTTTCTCAGAGGGTCAGCAAAAAAGAGAAAGGTCCTCCGTGAGATGGGGGGGACACAGTGTCTCCAACAATGGGCTCAGGCCCAATAACAGTTGTGAAGACGGCACAGGCTGTTTCTGGTTGTGCAGAGCATCCCCGTGTGAGTCAGGACAGACGCTACGGCACCGAATCAACAGCGAACAATCACTTGGATTTCATTCACCTCTCCGTTCATCCTTGGTGGTTTGGAATCTGTGCCAATGGAAAACCCGGTTTCGTTTTCTTCAGGAACTCCTCTGAACTCTGTAGAAAAAGACTCAAGTCTCAAATATGTGCAACTGAGTGAGCCTAGTACAGATTAACAGGGAATAGCTAAGCATCTCTTTAGAAATACATCAGGGGGTTAAGCCCCGGTGGCGTAAGTGGTTCAGTGCAGGACTGCGACCCCCGGGCTTGGCGGTTTAAATCCAGCGGCGGCTCTCAGGAGCAGCACTGGGTAGCGCCCACGACCACCAGAGGCAGTGATGCAGCTCCCCCCTCCCAAAAAAAAAAAAAAGAAATACGTCAAACCTAAAGAGAATTCTCAAGTCCATTCATTTGTTCACTCATTCACCCGTTCATCCATTAAATATTTATGTCGGGTAATATTTTAGAGAAATAAAGTTGAATAAAATTCAGTGTTTGACCCTACTCTCAAGAGACTGGAAAGCTGACATATACAAATATATGAACAATTGGGCTGAGCCCCGGGGGTGAAGTGGTTGTGTGCGGGACTGCGGCCCACTGGGATGGAGGTTCAATTCTAGCTCCACAGGAGCAAAGGCTGGGTCTCCTACTCTCACCACCAGAGGGCAGTGGTGCATATATATATATATATATATATATATATGAGCAAAGACCTATAATTTAACTAATGTGATACATGCCACCAGACAAGCATAGACATATCTCCTGTTCTTGCAAAATTTGATAGACATGGTGAAGCCTGTGATCCACCACTGTGGCCAGGCTGTACTGTGGCAGGTTATCTGAGTTCCTCGTACACGGCATTGTTTAATGAATGAATGGAATAGCTAATTCATGAGGAATAGCTAATTCATAAAAACTGTGTCTGTTGAGTTTGGGAAAATAAAAAATATTCTTGTAAATACTCCTTATCCCCAAAGTTAAATTGTTTGAATGTTGTGAGAGTTCCTAAACAAGGACAGATACGTTTAGTTGCAGAGTCACCCTGTTAGGTTTAAAAATCCACGGCATTCCTTGGCCTTGATGGTTATGATACTCACAGATGTACCTCATGAATTCAGAACAGCAAGAGCAGGAGGTTCCTGGTTCTGCCACGTAAAAGCAAATGCCCAGTGATTTTCCACATGAGAATGGGTAGAGAACAACCACTATGGGTTGTTTGTTTTTGCTTTTTGAATCATCAGAAGTGTTTTGTTTTGGTTTTTAGTTTTTTGTATGTGGCATCACTGCCCTGGTAGGAGTAAGAAGCCCAGCCTTACTCCTGGAGAGCTGCTGCTGGATTTGAACCATCAACCCTCTGGGCTGCAGTCCCGCACACAACCTCTGCATCACCAGTGCTCAGTCGCATGAGAAATGTTTTTGTTAATTAATATTTCACACCTCTCCATTTCCTCTTGATAGAAGAATCTCATTTAATTGGGGTTGGGTGAGTAGAAACCTAAATTTTTTACAAGCACCTGAAGTGAATCTAACACTACCACTTCCAGGACTACAACTTGAAAAGTACTGTTACCAAAGAAAACAATTTGTGTTGTGCCAGTGAGATATCCTTCCCGCTTCACAACTTCTCCTGGCTCATGTGTGACTCCCATAGATATCACTTAGAAGGTTTAGGAGCAAAGAATCCAAGAATTTTACAGACCAAGAGAAAAAGAACAAGAAGCTACCATCCTGACCTTGTCCCCTTTCCCCAATAAACCAAACACACTGCCATTCACCAAGTTCCAACTGCTATTGTGGCGTTCAGAGGTTATAAGTGTTTCCAGGAACAGAAAACCGTGGCTTTCTCCTTGGAGCAGCTGGCGGGTTGGCACCCAGACCTAAAGGTTAGCAGTCTAGCACGCTACCCACTACACTAGCAGAGTTCCTTGCACAGTTACCACGAGTCCTATATCTCATATATAAACTATAGCTCTGAAGTGATTTTTATTTGGGAGTGCCTCTCCTGATTCGTTTCATTTCTCTAACTTTGGGTTGGAGTTTAATTTATCGAGGATGGCTGGAGGAGTGCTTGTGGAAAGAGTTGTTTCACAGATCAGGGCTTCACAATATGCTACTGACATAAATTTGCCCTAAGGATGTAAACCTGTCCCACGGAGCCACACGTGAGTCCTCAGTGATAGTCGGTCCTCCAGCACAATCGGGAGGTTCAAGAAGTTGTCATCAAGGTTTTTAGCTTCTTCTGTCTGTTTTTCATTATCTCGGTGAGACCACAAATTCTTGCTCCAGCCCTAGACGCCTCTTCTACATCGCAATGACACAACGTGGAGACACCGCTGCTAACATCCAGTCCCTAATGACTCATGCACTGACTATGAATCCCACGCTGATCTTTGTCTCTGCTAGACAACTGGCCTAAGGACTGGGTATGCAATACTCTTCTCTCAAAAGAGTTGTATACTTTAGGCCAAAGGCAGCAGAAAATTAGTCAAATACTCGTATGAAAGAAGACATGATCACACATCGGTATGTGGGAGCCAAGGGACACTGGTAGGGTCGTGAGTTTCTGGTCAGTCCGCAGTCTGAAATCTCTAGTCACTCCCGGAAAAATGGACAGTCTCAGAAATGCCAAGCGACAGTTCAATTCTGCTCTTTCCGACAGGACTGCTATGAGTGGAGATGGATTTACTTGTGATGAGTTGTGGGGATAAAGCAGCTGGGGTCAAGGGGACGATGCTGGCAGAACCCAAAGATCCAACTCACAGACTATTCCCAGGAAAAAGAAAGATCCATTCCAAGCTCGTGCATAAGTGGGTATGGCTAGTTCAGGGAACTTCAACTGGGAGACTGCAGCAAGAGACCCATGCCATAGGCCCAGGTGATGGACCGTGGAACTTGTAGTGAAGTTGGAGTGGAGAGAACCCTCTCACTAAGAAATCACCTGATTGCTAAGTGGGCACAAACCAAGGTACTAATTGGATGCCAACATGATAATGAATAGCCCTGTTAGACTTTGTGAATAAGTGCATTTCAAATTCCTATGTGGATGGTGATAGAAACTGGCTTGTTCATGTAGACATGGTTTGGCACAAAAGCAGTATTTAACATCAGCTTTAATGTATGCTTGGTTTTTTCCTCTTTTTTTTCATCACTGCCCTCTGGTGGTCATGGGAGCTACCCAGCCTTGCTCCTGGAGAGCCGCTGCTGGATTCGAACCGCCAAGCCCGTGAGCTTCAGTCCCGCACTCAACCACTACGCCACCAGGGCTCAGTCAGTTTTTTCCGATTAAATGACTTACCTACTCCAAATGAGAGTACTTCATTCTATCAGAGGTCACAGGATTAATATCCTTTTATCCATCATAGAAATGGAATATTATTTTTTCAGCCAAAGTTAGGAACTGGAATTTTTTTACATAAAGTATTTGGGGATACTGTGTATCTGGAAATAGCAATAGTGAGAGTGAATATGTTCTAGAGAGTGCTCTTCTGAGACAGCCTTCTATAAAGGATTTGTCTATGCATGTTTGCTATCTCTCCCTAGAAGACGAAAATAATTTCTAAACCTGACTCAGGAGTTGTTTCAGGGCTGACTGTAACCCACTCCCCACTCTTTGCTCTTGGAAAGCAAAACTATAAATTTCCACACAAACAAGTCAGTTAGCACGAAGAAATGCTATGGAAATGAACTCCAAGTGGGTGAGACAGGCTGTAACATTTTGAATGTCCTGCTAAATTTAGTGGAGGAAGATCCATCTCTGCCAATTTAACATGGTTTTGAGGAGCCGCTTGATCACACACTTCAGCAAAAGCCTGAAGATTAAAATAGAGAGAGGAAATATAGTTGTGCTCTGCCTCTAGATGCTGCTTTAATTAAGGTGTCTATCCACGCCCTGCTTTATGAAAGAAATAGCTCTTTTGTATGGGGCAAGTGTTGCTATGTTCTATGAGGAATTCTGCCAGGTGGAGTCCTTTCTTCACTGGGCCTCAGAGTCCAGAGGAGCAGGGGTTGCCAAAGGGGAAGAAAAGTCAGAATTGTCTCCATTTTCATTGGGGCCAAACCTCACCCATTAATCCCTCTCCTTCCACTGCCACAAATTTTGGCTGAACATTCAGCCAGCATCAGATAGTCTGTTGCTGTGAAGTGCACCAAATCAGTTCCCCTTTCCATGGCACTTCTCTACCGCCAGTCCTAGCTCCCTTCTTTTTAAAAGCTGCTCTTTCAATACAAATGTTAGGTTTGGGCTTTGTTTTTCACAGACACACATGTTTCAACTACTGTCGGCATCATAATATCAGAGATAAGATGGATTATACATGATTAGACAGGTATGATCTAGAATTGCAATTTTAAAAAATGCCCTTTACATTATTTTAGTCTAAAAGCAATCACCACATGGGGTGTGCTTTCTGTTATTTTTCACACTGCTAGAATTACATGACCTACAGCTCCAGAATCTATATTCTGGAACCAAATTATAGTTCTGCCCCTGACTTTTCATATAACCTTGACAAAGACATTTACCATGTCTTGGCTCAGTTCCTCTATCTGTAAAACAGGGGTGAAAATATTGATTTTACTAATAAGGCTATGATTCAGATTAGTTATCCCAGCTTTACAAACTGCTTTCCAAAATCATCAGACTGAGAAAAATCACAATTAAGCTAAGAGTGTATTTATTTTGCTCATCCCTTCAAAAGTCATCTTTTCCCACTCAAATCATTCATTCTATGCTCCTTGATACTAAAGTTCCTCGGGTGACAAAATTGCCTGACAATAGCTATCATTAGACCCACAATCCAATAGCTGCCATGTCAATCCCAACTCTTAGAGAGCCTGTAAAATGGAGTACAACTGCTTCCTAGTTTCCAAAATTGTAAATCTTCCTGGAAGCAGACTGCCACATCTTTTCCCTATCAAACACCAGGTGGCCTCAAATTGTAGTCCAGTGCTTAAAAATTGAGCCACTTTAAAAACTAACCCTATTAAATATAAATCAATAATACATAAACAAACTTAAGATACTAACACTGTGACTTGTTTGTTGATACTACCCTAAGTTTTTTTTTAACCTCCAGCTTATATGTTATATTGATAATGTTACATAATTTTTAAAAATAATTTAATTGGGGCTCATCCAACTCTTATCATGATCAAAACATATATCAATTATATGCAGTCTACATTTGCACATTTGTTGCCATCATCATACTTGAAACATCCTCCTTCCACTTAGGCCCTTGGTATCAGCTCCCCATATTTCCTCCTTCCGCACTCCTCCTCCCCATGAACCCTTAATGATTTACAAATTGTCATTATTTTGTCATATTGTACACTCTCCTATATGTCCTTTCACCCACTTCCTTGTTGTCTGTACCCCAGGGAGAAGAGTATATGTAGATCCCGACAATGGATTCCCCCTTTCTACTCCACCTTCCCTCCAACTTCCTATATCACCACTCTCACCACTGGTCCTGAAGAGATTATCTGTCCTGTATTTCCCATGTTTCCAGTTCCTATCCGTACCAATGTATATCCTCTGGTCTAGCTGGATTTGTAAGGTAGAATTGGTATCATGATAGTGGGTGGGAGGAAGCACTTGAGAACTAGAGGAAAGTTGCATACCTCATTGTTGCCACACTGTACGTTGACTGGCTCCTCTCCTCGCTGTAAGTCCTCTGCAAGGGGATGTTGCTTCACCTATTGATGGGCTTTGCATCCCCCCTCAGCACTCCCCCTCATTTATAATGATACAATTTTTAGTTCTTTGGTGCTTGATACCTGATCCCCTTGACACCTTGTGGTCACACAGGCTGGTGTGCTTCCATGTGAGCTTTGTTGCTTCTAAGTTAGAGGGCCACTTGTTTACTTTCAAACCTTTAAGATCCCAGATGCTATCTCTTTTGATAACCAGGTACCATCCGCTTTGTTCACCACTTTTGCTTATGCGCACATTTGTTGTCAGTGATTACATCAGGAAGGTGGGCATGCAATATTATGATTTTTAGTTCTTTAAAGTCTGATAACTGGTCCCTTTGACACCTCGTAGTCACACAGGCTGGTGTGCTTCCTTCATGTGGACTTTGTTGCTTCTGAGCTAGATGGCTGCTTGTTTACTTTCAAGTCTTCTAGACCCTAGATGCTAAATCTTTTGATAGCCAGGTACCATCAGCTTTCTGCACCACATTTTCTTATGCACACATTTGTCTTCCATAATGGTGTTGTGAAGGTGAGCATCATGAAATGTCAGTCTAATAAAACAAAGTGTTCTTGCATTGAGGAAGTACTTGAGTGAAGATCCAATGCCTATCTGCTGTCTTAATACTAATCCTATAAGTATATGCATGTAGATCTTTTTTCCCCATCATCATATATAAATATATTCACCTCTGTACATGCCTGTATTTATACCTCTATAAATGCCCTTTACCCCCCAGTTCTTTCCTCTTGTCCCCCTATCATGCTCAGCTTCCATTTGGGTATCAGTATTTTCTCTCTGATTACATTACTTGTGATCAATCCTTATCAGGTCTCTTACACCCAACTTGTCATTGCTTTTGAATCATTTATTCCATTTTCCCTGGGTTGGTCAACACCACCACCTTTTCCCCTCCTTTCCATCTCCCATGCCCCCCCCCCAACCATAAGTCCCATTGTTTTCTCCTCCAGACTGTTCATCCAGCCTATCTTATCTAGATAGACCTGCAAAGATAACAATATGTACAAAAAAAAACAAGGCATCCTAAGATGAAGCAACCAAAGGAAAGAAAACGAGGATAACAACAAAAAACTCCAATGTACTTAAGATATATATACATATATATAAGTTTAAAAATAAAAATAATTACAAAATAAAAACCTGTAAATAGTTCAAGGTCTGTCCATTGACCTGTAGGAGTGCCCCCCAGTTGAGTCCAATGGGCTGTCACCCTGGCCCTAAAGTATATCCTTCGCACTCTCTCGGGAACTCCATGCTCTGTTTAAAACCCTTAGTGTTTTGCCATGGCATGGTTGGGTCTGACAGGGTACAATCCCGACCCTGCTTCTCCATTGTTGTCCCCGTAGGGCCTTGGGTCAGTGAGGGACACCGTGTTTGATAGTGGAGCTGGCCATATGTCCTGTCTGTACATTGGCTATACTGAGGGGAATATCATACTTGATGGCAATCTTTATCCCTCGTGTCTATTGAGAGTGCAAGGCACTGTGCTAAGCTTTTATCTTCTATTTTCTTACTTAAAACTCACAAAAACCTAATAAGGAAAATATTGTTATAATCTTATAATACTGACGAAACAGTTGATTCTTAGAAGGTAATTTAACGCAAACCAAACCCAACACATTGCCATTGAGTAAATTATGACTCAACCAATTTCCATCGTCCGACTGCCTTACAGGTTTCTGAGACTGTCAGATTTTATGCGGGCAGACTGCCTCATCTTCCTCCCAAGGAGCATCTTGTGAGTTTGAAACCCACAATGCTTAATCCACTGGGTCACCAGAATTCCTTAACTGGAAAAGTCACAAGTTAGAAAAGTGAAAACCCAGCTGAAATGGATCCTCCTACAGCATAAGCTGATATTGTAAGGAATCAAGGTGCCCCGGCGGGAGATGGTTACGAGTTGAGCTCTGATCAGCAAGGCCCACAGTTGAAGATTCTGAGCAGCTCTGAGGGAGAAAGTCAGAGAGGGCTTCCTACTATGGTAAAGAGTTTCTGTTTGGGAAATCCACAGGGCCAGTTTTACCCTGCCCGATGGGGTCACTAATGAATTCCATAACAGTGAGGGGTTTTTTGTTTGTTTTGATGCTTAGCAGCCACGTCAAGCCTTAGGGGCACAGTGGATATTCACTGAGCGGCTAACTGTAAGGTCAGAAGTTTGAAATCACCGGCAGTTCCCTGGAGGAAGCCAGGGTTTTCTTCTCCCATGAAGCGTGGTGGTCTCTGCGCAATCTTTGTCCTACAGAGTCCCCATGAGTGGCAGAGACTCAATGGCAAGGAGTTTTGAGGTCTAACAACAATGCCATGACCCCCTCTGCCAGCAGGGTCATGGCTTTTCTGCCAGCAGCATGGCAGAAAACCCCCGATGAAATTCAGAGGTGTTTGGGGCTTTGTAGGCGGAATCTCAGTGCTCAACCCCTTTGATCTTGAAGGAAGAACTGCTCGTCAGTTACTCAAAATTGCAAAAGGACAGCTCCATATTGGACTCTGGTGTTGGAAAGAGTGTTTGACTCGCGTGGGCATTATAATTGGGTCTGTATACCGCTAAAGCATCTTTCCGGTGTCATGGTTACACTTTCCGTTGTTAACCACAGGGTCTGCAGTTCCAACTCACCTGCTGCTCTGCATTAAACAGACCTGGCTTTTGACCCCAGTGAAGAGTTTCAGTCTCAAAAAGTGCACAGGGTCAGTTCTACCCTGTCAAACAAGGTTGCTTTGACTCAGAACTAGCAGTGAGTTTGGGTTTGGGTTACCAGTATACCAGCTGATCAACAAAACTGCATCTTTTGATAGTTTATTTTTTATTTATTTTGGGGGGGCATCACTGCCCTCTGATAGGAGTAGGAAGCCCAGACTAGCTCCTGGAGAGCTGCTGCTGGATTTGAACTGCCAACCCCACAGTCCCACACTCAACCACTACGCCTCTCGGGCTCAGCCAAAGCTGCATCTTTTGAGTGGGAGCATGAACTAAAAAAAACTGGGTAGAAAGTTATCCAAAAAGCTGTGATATGCACAAGCTTTTGTGACTGACCATTTTTGCCTGCGGAAGCCCATGGCAAGGAGAGGCAGTCTCAAATCAGAAGTGCTCTTTGGGGATTGAAATGCATTGCCTCATTGAGATGGCCAACAGGAATGCACCATCTTCCTATGGGAACGTATGCAAACTGACTGCCTAATTCCTAGTGTCCCAGGGTTTGATATTCTCATTTGAGTGTGGGCAAAACCTCACTTATCACATGGAAATGCTCTATTAAAAATTAGAGCTGGGCTAGCCAGAGAAATAGCTTAACTTTACATTAAAAGGTGGTAACTATCTCTTTGGGAGGCACGTTACCTCCTATTCTACCACCCAAAGGAAACTATTGACCATGGCGAGCCCTTGATACACTGAGATTCTCTGAATTCCTGGATCATGTTGACTGAGAGTTTAGCTGAACTAAAACTTAATGGTGCCCACTGGGCTGGTTTTTAATTCCAGGACTAGCAATGCAAAAATAAAAATGGACAAAGTCACTCCATTTCGGAGGCAGATCTCATGACATTGCTCCAGCCAATATTCTTTTTTTTTTAGCCAGCCAATAATCTTTTGATGAGCTTTGTTATATTTTCATTAACTTTTGCATTATTACCAATGACTTGTATTTGGGTTGACACTTAAAAATCTAGAAAGTAGATTAAAGAGAACTGTATATCTTTTATTCCAACTGAATAGGCAATGGTGTCATTATCATTTATTAAAGAATCCATCCAGTTCCACAAAATTGAACCCCATGATTATCAAATATTAAAATCTCATATGCCTTGAAATTCATTTCTAAATTCAAACTATTTGTCTCTACTTAAGTCAATATTGATGATATATCTTCCTGTGGCCATATTGAATACCTGGTAAAATCATTTTCCTTTCGTGCTTCATCCATTTTTATTTCTTGACATCCATATTGCTTGACATTTATACATTCATATGTACTTTGAGATGACTGTCAAATGACCCTCCTCAAATGTTGTTTATGAGATTACATTATAATTATATATTAATCTTGGAAAATTGACATTTAAAATAGCAGTCAATATTCCCTCTGAGATGTCTATTTTTCATTTGTTCAAGTTTTCTCCGTGTGCCTTCTAATAAAGCCATCATTTTCTTTATATTTGTCTTGTGTTTTTTTATCAAATATTTGACAAATTTTACAGTTGATTTCTTTCTGTTTGGATGTTCATGTTGATGACTGTTGTGAGTAAAGTAGTTACCTTATTTTAATTTTAAAGTCCCTATTGCTAGAGGAAAACAATATATTTTTTCTCCATTTACCTTGTAAAATGTTATTATTAATTTCTATCAAATTTCACCGGTTGCTCATTTATTTCCAAGGAAAATAATTTATGAAAAGTGAGCTTATCCTTATTTTTCCAAGATGATTTTGTTTATATTCTGGTTTTATCACCTTTGATGCTGATGTTTTAAGGTGTCATCAAGTCAGGTCTGACTTGGATTGACCCTTTGCTCAGTAGACGAAGGTATCACCCAGTCTTATGTCATCCTGACAATGGTTCCTGTGTTAACCCATTTTCCTTTTAGATTTTGTGTTAATCCACCTCATTGAGTTCACCGATCCTCTAGTGTGTCAGGCAGGGTTCGCTTAGAGAAATAAAATTCAGGACACTAGTAATTCTTTTTATATATTTATATATTGAGAAAGATATATAAGATAAGAAAGAAAAAGTTAACTATAAAGCAATACAGATTGCTCGGTGCAACTCACTTGCGTGAGGCAACTAGAAGACTGGGCGTCCTTCAAATCTCGAGGGCCGCTGAGTAGTCCTCTGTAGAGCAATCCAGGCTATCTGGTTACAGGCAGCAAATGGCAGAGCAGGTCGCCAACAGTCAGCCAGATGACAAAGTCCAACAGTCCCCAGCTCAAGAGATGTATATCCCAGGAGTGTGGCGAAGTAGGGCTTGAAGGATCCTAAACTCACAGCAACACAGTCCACAAGTAGGTGTCCCACAGGTAGTGTTTCTTGGAGGTCGAGGCACAGGACGAACAAGGCAGCTCTCTGGTCCAAAGCTCTGGAAGCAAGAGAGTGGGCGGGACTTGCCGAGTCCTTCCTGTCTCTGCCCTTCAAGTCATCCTGCGTGTTCATTGGCCGTGCCGTCACAACAGACCCACCAATCTTCTGTGGCCATGTTGGCATAACAAACCTATCCATCACATCTAGTTTACTAAGCATGATGTCATTCTCCAAGGACTGTTTCCTTCTGATACATGAGATGATGTGCCTCCATCCTGTGTCTAAGCAGCATTCTGACTGTATGTCTTCCAAGACAGATTTATTTGTTCTTCTAGCAGTGCATGGTAGAGTCAATATTCTTCACCATGGTCATTCAAATGTATTGGTTCATTTTCTGCCCTTCTTGTTCATTATCCAGCTTTCACGTGTGGCTGGATCTCCAAGAAATAGCATCTCCAAGAAATCATGAATAGCAACAGTGATAGCAGGCATCCTTCATTGGTTGTAGAAAGGCATGGCCTCTGAAGTGAAACTTCCCAGCTCTGTATCCCAAATTCACCACTCTCTGTTTGTATGACATTAGGTCCATTATTAACCTCTGGGTACCTCAGTTTTCATCTGTATTAAATGGGTATTATGATTAATATCTATCTCCTATGCTCAGTTTAATGTCAAAGTTTAGTGTTTTGCCATTTAGAATAGTATTTGCTGTAGGCATATCTTAAAAAAGATTTTGTAGATTTAAGTAATTTCTTTTCTCATTTCACTCAAGAGTTTTCTTCATTGTTTTTTGCTAGCAGCTTTATTTTACTAATTTCTTCAGTACCTATTTGTATAATTGCCTGTGTTTTCTTCTTAAATTTATTAAGGTGATAATGGTCTATAATTATACTGAATATCTTTTAATTCCTGAAGTACTTCTCTCTGATAATGTATTACTGCTATGATATATTGGTAGATTCTATTTTCTAGTATCTTATTCTGCTATTTATAATATTTGCATATATATTCTAAGAAGCAAGTTTTGCTATATTTGAGGTACATATTGATACATCATAAAGTTTTGTTATTAAGTCTTTGAAATTTATAAAATAAATTAGAGGGTTTTCTACTTTTATATGTGACTTGAAATAGTTTAAATCCTGAAATAAACCTTTTTTTAAAGGTTAAGTAAAACTTGGCTGAGGATCCACCTGGCCTTGGTGACTGTTTGAGTGGTACATCTTTATTCACCTTTTCAATCTTGTCTTCAGTAATTGGTCTCTTCAAGGATATTACATCCTATTAGGTCAAATTTGGTATTTTATCTTTTGCTTAGAAATCAGCTATCCTCTCTAAGTTTCCAAATTTGATAACAAAAATATTTCCTTATACTTAATACCTCTCAAATTTGTATTCATGTATACTTCCTCATTCATAATATTATATATTTTTGTTCTCTTGCTTTAATAATCAAATTTATGTGACTTCATCCTTTTTGCTGTTCTAAAAGAAAATCAACTCTTAGATTTACTTTTATTAATGAGTTTTTAAATTTTCATAAATCCAGCTTATAACTTTCCTAAGTACCTCTTTTTATTTTCACATTTCTTTTGTTGTTCCTTTTCTAATTTCATAAGATGAAGTTTCTTCATTTTCTATTTTTCTTATTCAATGTTAAGAGCTTTTAAAACTATGCATTTTATTTTTATTATAAAATTTGCTATAGTCTATAGATTTGGGGATGAAGTAGTCTCAGTCCCATAGCTTCCCAGTAGTATATAGTCCTTTTCCCCACCAATTCTTTATGAACCCAACATATTGCTAGAAGTGTGCTTCTAAGTAATTAGGATTTCTGTTTATTTATTAACCGTTTTTTTTCAAATATTATAGCATTATGACCAGAAATTCTGACTCATAATATTTACACTTAAAAAAAGGATGGTCAAATTCATAATCAATCTTTATGAAAATTCTAACAAGAAAAAAATGTCCCTTGGTCAATTCCGACTCATGGCCACCCTATAAGAGAGAGTCGAACAGGCCCTTTGCATTTCTGTAACTATAACTTTTACAGGACATATGTTTTCATCTTTCTCTTTCAGAAGTAGTGGTTTCAAACCACTGGCCTTGCAATGGCCAATAAACATTTCACTACAACTCTAGGGTTCCATAGTGAAAATTTCAGGATTCATAAATTATTTTTTTCTTCTGCTTGAGGAAAGAAAAATCTACTTATACCGATTAGATAAAATTTATTAGTTATGTTACTTTATTCCTCTATTTCTTCTTTTTCTACCAGAATTTTTAGATTCTGCAAAAGATATATATATATATATACATATACATATATATATATATATATCAAAGAGCAAAAAGAAGGAAAAAGAAAATGTTAAACAAACTGAATGCAAGTGTGTGTGCTTTAGTGGCCAGGACTGAATCATGACTGCCTCTACTTAAAATGATTTAGAAATGGTAAGCTTTTCACTTTAAAGCTTTCAAAATGGAGAAAAGCAAGTGAGGAATTGACGTAGTTGGAAAAGACAACTAATAGTTTCTGCCTGCCACATATAAAACTATACTATTCAGAATTCAGTTTCAATATGTACTTTCTTTAGATTTCATCAGTGCTGCTCAAACACCTCCTCATCTAGACATATCCTTTAAAGAAGTAACTCTTTGCCTTAAAAAAATTTACAAGATCAAAGGCATTAATTGAGAAAATTTAGAAGTGTGTCAAAAATGAAATGAAACTCACAGACAAGTTGAATTAGACAATTACATGTTCTTCCATTCCAGTAATGGGAAATTAAAGATGAACTGCATTGCACTCATAGTAAACAAGAACATTTCAAGATCTATCTCGAAATACAATTCTGTCAATGATAAGATAACACCTCTATGCCTACAAGGAAGATAAGTTAATGACTAATATTCATATTTACACATCAACCATTATTGCCAAAGATAAATAAATTAAAGATTTTTACCAACTTCTTCCATCTGAAATTGATAAAAAACATTCGATGATATGCATTGATAGTTGCTGATTATTACAATGCAGAAGATAGAAACAAAGAACAAACAATGTAGGAAAATATGTCTTGGATGATAGAAATGATGCTACAGATTATATGTCAGAGTTTTGCAAGAACATTGACTTATTCATTGCAAATACTTTTTTTGATATTTTAAACAACTATCTGCATGGTCCTTCCTTGATGGTATTCAAGAACCAAGTTGACTATATCTGTGGAGAGAGACCATGAAGAAGGGCAATACCAAGTATCAAGATAAAGCCAGGATCTGACTGTGGGACAGATCATCAGTTACTCATTTGCAAGTTCAAGTTAAAGCTGAACCAAATTAAAATAAGTGCACAAGTGCCAAAGTATGACCTTGACACATTGAAAAATAATGACTGAAATACTAGCTGTGTTGTGGAATGATCAAGGACATCATAATGCAGAAATAAAAGTCACTAAAAAGACAAAAAATTAAGGATAAAAATTTATATCAAGAGAGACTCTTGAATGTAAATTTATACCAGGAGAAAATCATGAATGTAGAGTATGTAGAGTAGCTAAAGGGAATAGAAGTTTGGTAAAAGAGCTGAACAAAAGATTTGAAAGGGTTATTTGAGAAGAAAAAGCAATTTTTTGTAATGAAATTTCCAAAAAGCTGGAGTAAGAAAGTAAAAAAATAACATACCTGGCATTTCTCAAAGTGAATGAATTGAAGAAAAAAAATTGAAGCCTTGAATTTACAGCATTGAAGGATTCTCTGACCAAAAAACTGAATAACTTGGGAAGCATCAAAAGAAGGAGTGACTGTTCCTAAAATAATTTGTCTATGTTCAATGATTTCCATAGGTAAAACAAGATAAAGAGCCAATGGTACTGCAGAAAGAAGTACACGATTTTAAAAGTTCAAGACTCTGAAAATAAAGAGAATACCAATTGACATGGTTCCAACAAACAGAAATGAAGCTGGAATCATTCCCTTAAGACTTTTGACCAAAAGATTTTAAAAGAGATCTATATCTGTATATATGCCAAAGGAAGTCAACATAACAGAATTGAAAAATCATTGAACAATATCATTAATATCACGCAAGTAAATTTTTCCTAAAAAAATTTTTCAAAGACAAAAAATTGCAGCAATCCATTAACGGGATACAGCCAACAATTGAAGCTGAAATCAGAAAAAAAATGACTTGTTATCATCACTGATGTCAGTTAGATCTTGCCTGAAAATAGATAATACCAGAAACTTGTTTACTTGTGTCATTTTAGTGTGTTTTTTTTTGTTTTTTATTAGTTGGAATTTAATACATATGTCATATCATTTCAGATTTCAATCATGTCAAATAGAATTGTACCATTGTCACCACAATTTCCACTCTTTTTTAAAACCTGTGTCTTATTGACTACACAAAGGCATCCTAACAAGTTGTAGATAACTTTGGGCAGTATATGAACCCTGGTGATGTAAGATATTATGCAATGAGCTGCTAACTTCAGGCTGAGCAGTTTGAACCCTAGTTGCTCCACAGTAAAGAGAAACTCTGCTTCTGTAAAAAGTTACAGCCTTAGAGCCCCAAAGGAGCAGTTCTCCTCTGTTCTCCTGAATGTCTATGAGTTGGAGTCAACTTAATGTCATTGGATTTGGTTTGGATTGAGCATAATAGGAATTCCAGAAGACTTAATTTTTCTCATTAATCTATACATAGACCAATAGACAGTCTTTCCAATATAACAATATACATGGTTTATCTCAGGAAAGGTGTGCATCAGGGTTGAGTCCTTTCAGTATAGTTATTCAATCTGTAAACTGAGAAAATAATTAGAGCAGTTGGACAACATGCAGCATCCAGATTGAAGGAAGACTCATAATTTATTTTTGACAGGTCGATGACACAACTTTCTTTACTTAAAGTAGAGGACTTGAAACACTTAGTATGAAGATGTAAGGCTGTAGCATTTTCTAATGGCACACAACTTTGTTTACTGAAAACAGACAGTCCTTGAAGCACTTGTATGAAGATCAAAGACTACAGCCTTCAGTGTGGACTACTCCACAAGATGAAGAAAAGAAAACTCCTTGCACCTGGATCAATAGGAAACATCATGATAAATGAAGAAAATAGTGAATTGTTAGTATTTGATTTTTTTCTTGGCTCCACAAGCAACACACATGGAAGCTGCAGTCAAGAAATCAAAGAACATGTTGCATTGCTAAATCTTCTGCAAAAGATTTTTTTAAAGTCATAGAGGCACAAATGTCACTTTGAAGACTAAGGTGTGCCTAATCCAAACCATAGGCTTTTCAATTTCCTGTGTCATCAAGCAATGTTTGCCTCCACCCAGTGCACTGCAGAGGAAAGGGAGAACAATAGATTCCAAGGACCGAACAGAACAAAACTTAGTGGGGGGGGGGGGGAGAGAGAGAGAATATGACAAACATTTCATAAAATTACCCTTCAACAAAACAAAGTCAATGCCATCAAGTTGATGTCGACTCACTGTGTATAGGACAGAGCAGAACTGCCCCTCTGAATCCCCAAGATTGTAACTCTTTACAGAAATAGATTGTCCCATTTTTCTCCTGAAGAGCAACTGGTGATTTCAAATGGCTAACCACAAGGTTAGCAATCTAACTCGTAACCATCTCACCACCACAGTCTCTATTTATTCATCCGTTCTATGTATGGTAGCAAGGCTACATTTCCTTCCTCCATTTAAGATTTTCCAAATGAGGATTGCTGGATTTTCTTAGGTAAATCAAAAAGATTCCCACTTGCTATATCATTAAACATTTGATAGGCCCAACTTTTTAGCAATGAAATTGAACTAAGTACAATTTTAAACACAAGACCTTATTTACTTCCCGAATCAGAAATGATTGCGATAAATTAGAAAGTAAATAAAGGCCTGGAGAACAAATTAAAGAAAGCTATCACATCAAATAGGAAATGACCCCTTTGACAAATTCTTTTTATTGCTTTTCCCCTTCTAATTGAGCAATATATTGCCAAACGAAGCAGCTGCGTCTGGTTCAAGTTTATTATTAATATTATCATACATTAATAATAAATTTATAAGTCAAGTAAATGTTTCATAATACATTCATAAGCCAAACCATGAAGTACATTACAGCTATTTAATGAAGGATGCTCTTGGGCCAACTTGCTAAAAATCAACCTTGACATGTTTTTCTTATTCAGATTAATGAGCTCTCCTATCCTTGTCTTTTCCATGTTTAGATTACAGAGAAAAAATATCTAAGTTGATACATCTAAGAGTCAGGTAAGGAAGGGTGGTTGAGCAGAGAGAACGGGTTTGAAATTGAGAATGAAATTTGCTAGGCAGCTGTGGGAAGACAATGACCTAGACCCTGAGTTCACAAACTTGGCTGATCAACGGAATCCGCTGGGGATCTGACAAAACCCTGGGCTCTGTTTGTACCCCAAAAAATCAGAATGTCTAGAGGAGGAGCTCAGAGTTTTGTCAAATTCCTAGACGATTATAAAAATCAAGCAAGTTTGGGAACCTAGCCATCAGAATTGGTGCGCTCACCTATTAAGGGAAGAAGTGGGAGAGAAGAAATTAAGGGGGAAATGTCAGACCAGGTTTCAATTATCTAGAGAAACTCTTTTTAATATGTTCAAGGGTGAGATATTTTCAGATCCCATTTTCTGATCCAGTTATAGCATTAATAATGAATACAGATTTTATTATTTCTACGACTTAGGATTTTAAACATTTTATTATTGTATCTCTCAAGAAGGGGGTAGGGGCGTAAATCTGAATTTAAAAAAATGTTTCTTGTAGTGAAACAAAAAAACATAACCAAACTACCACGGAGTTGATGTTAACTCAGAGGGACCCTAAAGGACAGGGAAGAACTGCCCCCATGATTTCTGAGACTGACTTTTTTATGAGGAGAAAACTCTGTCTTTCTTCCTTCTTGGATTAAATCAACTTAAAAAATTTTATTGGGAGCTAATAAAGATACCATGTCATTCCATAGTTCAATCAGATCAAGCAGTATTGCACAATTGCCACCACAGTTAGTTTCAAATAATTTTCTTCCTTCTTTAACTCCTTGATGTGAGCTCCCCTTGGCCACCACCTCCCAACCTCCTCCACTTTACCCACCAAGGAATCCTTATTCTCTTTGTTGTGTCTCGATGCTCATCAGTCCTGGGGTTCATATCCCAAAGAACATATAAAAAGATTCAAGAGGGCTCCCCACAATGACAAAATACACCGGAGATAAAAACAAAACATACAAATGAACAAACAAAAACAGAAAAGTAGATCATGCCCAAGGTGTATCAGAGGGAGATCAAGCATCAACATTTTAACTATTCAAGTAACATCTTAAGAAGCAAAACTGTTGACTTCTCAAGAAACATAAACAAAATAGTTTTTAAATATCTATCAGAACCTGTAACACTCCAGAGGTGTCAAAGTTCATATTGAAAATAATAGTTTTTACCAGTGTGAAACATAATATACTCTCTATGAAATAAACTAAAATCAGTCACCACAGAGGCCCGTCTGACTTTGGTAACTCCATGTGTTTTTCAGACGGAACTACTTCCACAGGTCTGAGTGGTGCTAGTCTTTGGAAAGCTGATTGCCAGAGCTTTATATTAAGTTATCTCTGGGTGGAATTGAATCATGACGTGTTCTGCATTCTAGTTTTCAGAAACAAAATGAACAATTTGTAAAAATTTGTGATGTATATTTTCATAATGACCTAAGATTAAGATAAATGCTTGGCATGAAAATCT
Source organism: Nesogale talazaci (assembly GCA_004026705.1). Lineage (NCBI taxonomy): Eukaryota > Metazoa > Chordata > Mammalia > Afrosoricida > Tenrecidae > Nesogale > Nesogale talazaci. The sequence continues at coordinate 140,084 of PVJH01002466.1, read as the reverse complement.
GCACCATGATTAGGTTCTGACTTAACAATTTTTATGTAAATTGCTCAAAGGTATTGCTTTTCATTTTCACAATACATCAGCATTCTTGTTATGTCCATTCTGTTGGTTCTATTTCTATTGGTCATTTTCCCCTTCCTCTTCTTACCCTCTCATCTTTGCCTTTGGGTAAAGATAGACTGATTTCATATAGTCAATTGTATAAGGAACACATTATTCACAGGTGTTAGTGTTTATTTTTAAGTCCAACCTATTATGTGGCTGAAAGGTATCCCTTAGGGGTGGTTTCAGTTCTAAATTTTAAGAGTATCTCATGGCAGTAGTCTCTGGGTTTCAGCAATCCTTCCCAGTTCATTGAATCACGCTCTGATCTCACTCTCATTTTCATCAGGACCTTCTATTATGTCACTGGTCAAAATAGTCTGTAGTGATTGCTGAGCACTGTCTAGTTCTTCTCAGCTCACATTAGAAGAGGCTGTGTTTCCTATGGGCTTTTGATCCTGGAATGAGTTTATTCCTTAGGTCCTTGGTGTCCTTCATTTGTTTTTACACCAGATGAATAAAACAAATATTGTATCGTAGAGGTTTACTAACACACTTTTAAGAACCCAAGCTCTATTCACCAAGTTAGGGTACTGAAAATGATCTATATTCTAGGAGCATGGTGCACCCAATGGTGAAATTATCACATAAGCTATAGTGGGAAAAGGTTAGCCCAGTAAGAGGTGTTTGGCTATGTCCTTGAAGTCTTTGTGACTATATTCATTATGTGATTTATTCTACCTATATGGGTATGTATACAGCAAGCAAGTATATATTTTCATAGGTCATACATCTAAGAATCCCTGGTCACATTGTGCGTTAGGGACTAGTCAGAGGTTTGAACCCACCAGTTGTACCATGGGAGAAAGATGAGGTTGTTTGTTACCATAATGATTTAAATTGTTGGAAACTGGGATCCAGACATAGGGTTGACGAGTCCACATATAAGGTTGATTGCTATTGATTTGGTTCTTCATTTGTAGGTACAACTATAGCTATGTATATGATGTACTAATATGTCTCTCCATCGACATATATGCATACACTTCTACCTGTGGTAGTAATTTCTTGAGGTAGAATTAATACTGGACTACAGATGCTTCAAATGCCCAACTTTTCCAACACGTTCTGCTTCATTGTCGCCCCACCTCCACACTCTTCCCTTGAGCATATACTCTCTCTTATTCCTGGGTACTACGATTCACTGCAATATCTCACAGAAACTCAGGAAACTGAGGCAATATTTCACATGGTGGTGGGTAGTCTTGGGTTCCAAATTTGAAAGTCAGGCTGTGGCAAGTGTAAGGAAGACTCCAGAGGCAGAAGTCAAGAATGTACAAAAGTCACAACATATCTTCTTACTTCTATCAAAATTCAGTCAGAAAATAGAGGGATGAAATCACAAGTAAGATGATGTGTTAGAAATGAAGGGTGAAGAACCCCACCTCACCCCATCTCAGAAAAGATGTAACTACTGAAACAACATGTGTATGTATGTATGTATACATTATGATGAGTGCTGTATGAGTCCCCAATAAAATGAATTAAAAAAAAAGAAAGAAATGAAGGGTGGTACCAGGAGGATAAAATAAAAAGGATGGTGTCTAAATCATACCCTCTCCTAGAGTCTAAGATGTCGCCAGGGAAATAAAGGATATAGCTAGGTTCACTTCCTGTACTTAACAACATACAGGTTGGTGATTTTACACTGTGGACATTTAGGTCCCAGCCTAATGCATAACTATTATACCACCAGAACTCCACACTCTCTATGAAGGTCAGGTATTAATAACAAACTAATAATATATCATATAAAGAATTATGTATAGAAGGACATAATAATCAACTATAACTCAGGAGGACATATTATTAGCTATAAATCACTACCTATGTAACTATAGACATATTTTGGTTCTTATTGCTGTTGTTCCAAAATTGAATATATGACCACATTTACTGAAGCTGCCCCTTTTCCTTGTCTACTTGCAAAGGCCTCATTTGCATTAGTCATTATGTGGGCTTAATTTTTACTTAGTATTATTTTCCTCATTGTCAAAAACAACATGTCTATTATTTAGAGAGTGATCCTTCTTACCACTACCACCCCCCTAATCCATGAGAAACATCGAAAAAAATTTCTTTCTATGTATATACCTATTCCTAACTTTTTATCATAGGAGAATCTTATAATATTTGCTCTTTTGTGACAGTCCTAATTCACTTAGCATAATGTTCTACAGACTCATACATGTTATAATCTATTTTGCAGGTCCCTCATTATTTCTTTATAGTTACATAGTGTTGCACTGCTAGAATGTACCACAGTTTATTATCCATTCATTTATTGATGGCTACTTGGGCGGTTTCCATCTTTTACTCTCTTTTGAATAAAACTGCAGTGAACACTGTAAATATCCTTAGATATTTCACAGTGTTAATATCTCTTAGATATTTGAGATTGTCTCATCATATGGCCTTTCTATTCTAGCTTCTTCAGGAATTGTCACACATTTTCCATACTGGTCTTTCTATTTTACAGTTTTGCAAGCAATGTGTAAGACTTATAATTCATTTGTCGCCTAGCTTGTTAACATTTATTGTTTCTATTTTTGTTTTTTAACTATGGCCATTTTTACAAGGATGATAACTATCTAATTATAATTTTGATTTGCATGCAATACTTTACATTCTTTTGTAGTACCCTTCATGAATCAACTTTAGACAATGTCAGTTCCTCAAACATTTTTAAAACTCACACACACAAAAATCTTCTGGGCTACTCAATATGTTTTATTGCATTTCAATACATAAGAATTATTGCTTTATATGTATAGATTTTTATGCATTATTGATTTGCTTTTTAAATAGTTATTGAGCAAAGTGTTGGTGTAGAAGCCTACTTTTTAAAATAATTTATTAGCATATCATTCATGCACCATACAATTCAATGGTATAGATATATTTAAAAGATTTGTGCAATCCTCAGGATAATTTTAGATCATTCTCGTCATTCTTACCCATTACCACCCAATTTCTCCTGTCATAACTCTAAGGAACGATTAATTTATTTGCTCTCTATCTATATATTACCTATCCTGAAAACTTCCACAATAACAACAAAATATAACACAGAAAAACATCAGTCCAAGTGAAATCAGAATAATAAAAACCAAAGCTAATTGAAAATGTGCCAAAAGAGAAAACAAACGATAATATGTTAAATTTTCCTCTAGCTGTATCTGCAGCAAATCACTTTCGGTGCACTCTTTCTGAAGTAAAGACTACTCACACCCCTAATCAATGGATTGTGGGAATTCAAGGAAGGCTTAATCTGAGTCAGGACTCTGCAAATGGATTTTGAGATTTCATCATCATCCATCTTCTGCAAAACAGATGCTCAGAATTTAATTTCAAATAAAATTCCTCCTTTTGTTAAACAAAATATTTGTTTTTTTCAGGAATTTTGGATAAATATAGTATACTAACACTTTGAAAATATAAGCAGTATTATTTGTGAGAGGTAGGTTTATTATGCCAACCTGGCCAATAGGAACATGTGGGATTCATAAGGTCACAGCTTGATTAGAGGGCAAAGAGATGAATGACTCAGCAAGCCCCAGCTCTCTCTTATGTTGTGGTGATCAGACCAGTGTGTAACTACCAGTGCCTTAGCTAACTTCAACTTGTGAGCTACACTGCCCATGGGACACCCTTGGATCATGTCACTAAAGCTGGAATCTTCTTCAAGATCTGCTTTACCATGCTGCTATACATCACGTGAGCTTGAACTGCTGGATCCTCTTGTCTGGTTGACTGTTGGTGACCTGCCATGCTGTTTACCACATGTGGCCAGACTGCCTGAATTGCTCTACAGAAGACTCAGCTGTCTACTTCCTTGACCTGGGACCCAGTAGTCCTCGTGAGTTGAAGGATTTCCAGTATATTAATTGTTCCACTGAAGTGAGTTGAACTGAGCCCTCTGTATTGCTGTGTGGACTAATTAGCTGCTATATTCCTTGTGCCATATATATCTATATATGTAATATCTATATCAAATCATCTGGTTTTGTTTCTCTAGAGAACCCTGTCTAACATATTATTAATGACAGTTTTCTTCAGATGCATAATTAAACTTGTTTTTCTGTTTACTGAGGATTGTAGCTGAAGGTTTGTGTTCTGAGCTACATTTCTCAAAATTATTTCTCACTGAGCAGTATTTCATCAGATAATCTGCAGTAGAGGTAGGTCATCTCAGTGCTTGAGCAATCAGTGTTTATGGGTTAATTATTACCTATCTTCTCTAAGAGATTCCTTATTGAAGTAATGTCCAGGACTGTGTGCTCTCCCCTTATCTCACTAGATCTAGGGGTTCTCAACCTTCTTAATGCCATGCCCTTTTAATATAGTTCCTTATATTGTGGTGACCTGGCAACCATAAAATTATTTTTGTTGTTGCTGCATAACTGTAATTTTTCTTCTGCTATGAATCAGATTACCCCCAAAGGGTTGTTCGACCCCCAAAGGAGTCACAAGCCACAAGTTGAGAACTGCTGCACTAGATGATTTGTTTTTCAGTCAACTCTCCTCAAATACAAGTTCCTGGACTTAAATATCTAAATAAGTGCCCTATATATGTACACTTTCCTTTCTTCAACATTGGTTTAGAATCTATATCATTGGATAATTGACAGCAATATCAACCACCATACATCACATGTGGATAGTTTATGATTTTCTCCAGTATAACAGTAATGATATCTCTAAAGTGAACCAGGGCACATATAAACCATAAGTATATGAATGAATTTTGAGTTCACACTCAGTCCTAACCCTATTCAAGAACAATTAGTTCTTATGATATGGACTGCTCGATTCTTGCTCTCAAAAAGCGATAACTGAAGATAGAGGTACCACAGCAAAGTGTGATGAAGAAGAAAAATGGTGCCTGGATATCAGAAATAATAGTGTCTGGAGTCTGAAAAGCTTGTCTCAAAATAAGCAACCATCTAAGTCCACACCAAAAAAATCCAGGCTATGTCATTGTAGATAATAACTAACTAAAATAAATCCTTCTGAGGTGAAATAATCAATTGACCCAGACAGTACATCACTATGAATGGAAACAGATTCCTAATTAGTCAAAAGTGTCTAGAGTAAGGTGTGTATTTTTTAGCACAAATGACATGTTCCGTGCAACTTCTGGGATCCAATTTTTTACTTGTTTTGTCTTCATTCTGTTGGCTTACCAAAATAATGTTCCATTCACATGAACTCCCATTCAGAAACTTGCGAATCATTAAGATGTTCGCTTTTGTGTCCTATAACAGTTGATCCTTCAGGGAAAGAGGAATAGGATAAGAATACCATTGTTTGCATTAAGTAATTGTGGAGTTCCAGACAGGCAAATATACCTAGTCAGCCCACAGTGTTCAATCCTTTCATTTTATGCACACTCACCCCAACACATTGATATCAGTATTTATTACAGCCTTAACCTCTGTTCCATGTCAAAGACTCCTCACTGTAGCATCTCAGGAATCTGGACTCACACACACACACACACACACACAATTTATACTTTCACACCAACTCACCCTCTCATGATCTTAGCTGGGTTTTGATTAGTTTGGATCTGAAAATATCGAAGCCATAGTTTTCCTTATCTTTTAGGTAATGCTTTTTAATGTAATACTTTTACAGATAACACATTTTAATGGTTGACACAGCCACGGAGTAGAAAGAGAGTTAACAGTTTTCAGTGTTATTATGCATGACCAGGTAGTGTTTCCTTGTGTTGTGCACACAATTATTATGGGTCAGAACCGATTTGGTGGCACATAACAACATGTCCTAGAAAAAGAAGTCTGTTTATTTACCACTAGACTAATCCTCACTCTTTCACTTGTCTGGGGTACAAATTAATCTAAAAATAAAACCAAGCAGTAAGAAGATAGGGAGGAAGGGAGGCAAGATAGTGGAGAAGAGAAGAGAGAGTCAGAGAGAGGACATCGAAACTGATGAGGGAAAGGCAAGAATGAAGGCTACAAACATATTACCATGAAGGAGGAGTGTCTTTCCAAATAAAGAAGTCTTCTTCCAAAAGAAAACTACCAACTGCAGAAGCTGCCTGCTGTTAAACTACTTAACACTGTCCCACCTCCAGAGGTCCCATCCAATGGGTCTCATTCCTTTGTCAGAGTCCTCCCTTGTTTCTGGTTACCTGCCTCTATCCACTCTTCGCTGTGGCTGCATGGGTCTTCCAAGTCCATACTTTCACTCAGAAGCAGCTCCACCAGCACCAGAGGGAGGGAAAACTAATTGGCAAGGGCTATCCTCAATACGACTGAGAAAACCCCAAACAAACTGAAACTGCCAAGCTTGTTTGAAATAAAAAGTTATTTCTGTAACTATAATTCCACAATTACCATGTTATAGAGCTCTGGCAATGCATCTCTCCACTTACATTTTTTTTCTCCTGAAAATCTGCTTTTAAGGAAGTACGCATGTCAAATAATTTTGTAAATAACTATTTTATGGAACCCAGAATAGTTATTTAGCTAGCAGGCCTCCAACCCAAACAAAACCTTCTTGAGACTTTTAGGTCCAGAGTGGAAAATTGAGATAATGTGTTCAATCTCTTCATCTTCAAATGAGTGAGCCAAAGCACAAAAGGGCTGAATGCATTTTCCTGCTGCAATACAGGAGAAGTGGCAATGCTAAATATAGAATTCAGGTCTGAGTTCTGGTCCAGTGATCTGATCTTTGTCATTGCAAAATTTGAAGGTAGATAGAGTCAGAAAAGGTTTATATTTACAGCAATGTGAGGTTGTATATTTATAATAAGCCCTTTAGTATAATAAACACATGTCTATTCCAAATTCCAGTTCTCTTTTCTTTCTACAACTCAGTTTTTTAATTAAGAAATAAGGGCTATTCCTCATATTAAATTTAATAAACCTAAAAGAAAATGTGCTGCCTTGCCAACCATACAAAATGTGTTTTATAGCCAATTCTACACCGTTGAAATGATTTATTCTTTTGGATGATGCATAACATTATTCTCTTCCATTATTATAGATAATTGCATGTTGGCTAAAATTTTTTAAGCCAATAAAAATTTTTTGTGGTTACTTACATTTCTCAGAAATACTCACTGGAATCTAATGTGATCCTGAATATTCTCATTTTACTTTATCCCAGTATTGAAAATTGACTAGCATAACCTTCTGCTATCTTGTTTTTCCATCCTCATTACAGATAACTCTCTTTCTTCCTCACTGTCATTTCTTCGGCCAAGCATCCTCTAAGTGTGTGAGCTTCCCAAATTTTTATCCTTAATGCACTCCTTTTACTCTGGGCAACAAGGATTTCATTGTCTTTCTCAGCTTTAAGCTTTCCCACTTTGAAAAGAAATCATCACTGATCTGCGTTTCCTTTCCCCAGTCCAGTACGTTATACACAGCTTACCTCAACTCACTTGCATCAAGTCAGTGCACATATAGCAACCTTTTACACTCTGAACTTTAGAGAGAGGTAGAAGTAATTGCCCATGTGAGTTTCTCTGAGGTACTTGAAAGTCTCATCTTTCTTCCATGGAGCAGGGGGTGGTTTTAAATTGCTGACCTTCCAGTTAGCAACCGAATGAGACAGAACTACTGATCAGGGCTCCTCCAGGATTTTATAATTACCCAAAATTCCTCTTTCTCACATGTTGATATATTTACTCAGTTATATAATGAGAACTTTGCTTGCCATCGGATTTCAAGTCAATATAATATGTATTCGTTCTTTAGTGTAAAAGAATCCCTTTTGTATGGTGGTACAGTGGGTTGATCACTCTGTTATTAACCCCAAATGCAGCAGTTCAAACTCACAAGTCCCGATGCTGCAAAAAGATGAGGTTGTCAATATGCCCTGAGAGAGTCATATTCCTCTTATATAAATGCAAAACCCTAAATAAAATCATGAGAAAACAAATTAAGAAATATTCTACAAAATAAATGTCCAGTACTCTTCAAAAATGCAAGGTCATGAGATTAAAAAAAGACTGGGAAATGTCTCTGATTTGAGAAAAAAGAAAGACATATGAGAGTTAATGTAATGTAACATTCTAAACCAGATGAAGGAACTCAACAGGACAACTTGTTAAATCTCATTATGGTCTGAAGATTAATTAACAATATTGTGTTTGTGTTAATTTCCTTGTTCTGTTATTGTGTTGTGACTATTTCAGATACTAGGATTTATCACTACAGGTGATAAATGTAGGGACTTAGAATGTAGGGACTTAGAAACCCTAGGGAGTACCAGTGAGTCTGAATGGAACTAAAGGGCAATGAGTTTGGGGTTTTCCATGTAGTGTAGATCACTGTGTTAGGCTCTGTGTGGGATTTATAATATGAGTAAATTGTGTTCCCTCATTTCATAGAAGTTATTTGTGAACTAAAAACTGCCTTTGGAGAAGTACAGTACAATTGGTAGGATGCCTACTTTTAGAACTGTTTGGAATATTAAATGAACAGATACCTGTAATTCTCAGGATATGATAAATCTTTAGTATGTATTACTTGATAGTATGTTATTTTTAATTGTATTGAAAATAACTGTTGATTCTTTCCAGTTCTAAAATCCTATGACAAAACTATATACACTGCAAGAAAATCTGGGCTAGCAATAGAGGATCTGGAAGGCCCTTTGCAAACTAGTGGCTATGGTTTATATCACCTGCAGTGATATATAATCACATCAATTACCTCAATATGCCCTAAGAGAGTCGTATGCCTCTTATATAAATGCAAAACCCTAAATAAAATCATGAGAAAACAAATTAAGAAATATTCTACAAAATAAATGTCCAGTGCTCTTCAAAAATGCAAGGTCATGAGATTAAAAAAAGACTGGGAAATGTCTCTGATTTGAGAAAAAAGAAAGACATATGAGAGTTAATGTAATGTAACATTCTAAACCAGATGAAGGAACTCAACAGGACAACTTGTTAAATCTCATTAAGGTCTGAAGATTAATTAACAATATTGTGTCTGTGTTAATTTCCTTGTTCTGTTATTGTGTTGTGGCTATTTCAGATACTAGGATTTAAGGAAGCTGGGTGAATAGAATCTGAAATTATTTGAATTAATTTTGCAACTTTTGTGTGACTCTAGACTTATTCCCATATACTTATTTCATTTGTTTGTTTTTAATAGGAAATAAAGAAGATACATATGCAAAGTGAAGATGAAAATAAAAAGTAAATAGAGTAGTCTTCCTCATTCCATAAGTTAAAGGAATGAAAAGGAGAGGAATTTGGGGAGATGAAAATACTTCTGAACAAAGAAAAGAGCAGAATTAAAATCCTAAAAAAAAAATTATATTCTAGAGATAAGTAATTGTGTTCCTTTGGATATCAGTGTCTCTGAGAAGGCAATCGTGCCAGATAGCAGTCAGATATGAATGTTCATGTTTTAGGCAGTAGGTTAAATAATAGCTGCAACAAAGATGGCCACATCATAATCCCTAGTACTGTGGATCTGGTATCTTGCATCTTCGAAGTTCTCACCACGGAGCCCTTTGGCTTCTGTCCTACTTAGGCAAGCATTGCAGGGTTCCCTTAGAACTGAAAAATGCTCAAAGACTATCTCACTCTGCAAGCCAACCACCTAACTGAAAGCATTCAGCTTTACAACCACTTCTCCATGCAAGGATTTCCACACACTTTACTTTCAGCTCTTCTTTCTTTGTGGTTATGGGATTCCCTGTTCATTTCTGAAATAACTCGCTTTACATCCCATAGAATGTCAAAACTGTCCTCTTCTCTTGTTAAAATCCCCTCTCCTTAACATGATCACATCCAGTCACTTGGTACGAGTTATAAAGGCTTTGCATCCAAGAGTCAGACCAGCCAACCCTTTCACCAGACTTGCTATGAGTCAAGATTGACTTGATAGCAGTGAGTTTGTTTGGGGGTTTTATTTTTGTGTTTTGTTTTGGGGTGCCCTCTGGTGGGAGTGGGAGGCCCAGCCTTTCTCCTGGAGAGCTGCTGCTGCATTTGAACCGCCAAGCCAGTGGGCCGCAGTCACGCACTCAACCACTGTGCCACCGGGGTTCAGCCCCTGGGGGTTTTATTTTTGTTGATGTTTTATTATTCTTTTGTATAAAAGTTTGTTCTCCTATCATAAAAAATCAATCATTAAAAAGAATACTTGACCCACAAACTGAAACTCTAAGTCAGTGAAGGTTGACATAGACAACAAGCTCTCTAGCAGACCTTTACATGATTTTGTAAAGAAGGGCAATTTATTTAGTAGGAAAAAGAAGTGTTCACCTAAGTAAAATATATATCTTATTCAATTGGCCCCAATAAGTCCCCAAGTCATCTGTCAGAGGGCCTGCATTTCTGCTACTTTGAGGTGAGACCTCTGTAAATACAAATATTCCACTCAGGCACTATCCTTGTACATACCATTAGGATCCTTTGAAAGGCTGATCTAAACTCTCTTTAGTCAAGTATAATGAGCAATTGTCCTGTTTATAAATCTTCAGTGAATTTCATTATCTCTAAATGGGTTCCTAACACCTCTTAACATGATCTTTCACACTTTGACTGCACGTCTTTTCTTCTTTTTCATATTTTAAAGTTTTACTTTGTTAACTTTTTATGATTAAAGAGGTAAAAAAAATGAAAAAGGCAATGTATTAAAATAAAAAGGAACATCCAGAGAACCAATCATGATTCCAATTTCATTTTACTTCCTGCTGGAGGGTTTGCACCCTTATCCTTTAAATGTCCCTTATTCACACCTTCTTCTTCTTCTTCTTCTTCTTCTTCTTCTTCTTCTTCTTCTTCTTCTTCTTCTTCTTCTTCTTCTCCTCCTCCTCCTCCTCCTCCTCCTCCTCCTCCTCCTCCTCCTTTTTCTTTTCTCTCTCTCTCTCCTTATTTTTTATTATATCATCTGGTCTAAATGGATTGCTATGTGTCTTTTCAGCCATATTACTTAATAACACATTAGAAAGGTGAAGATATTTTTACTCCAAAAATTTATTAAAGGTAGCTACAGGTAAGTGGGGCTTCTTTGTTACTCACCATTTTCCATGGCATTTCATTTCGCCTATTTTTTAATGACCATTTATTGCTTGGTAATATAGTTGTTACAACAAAATCCAGGTACCAGGGACCAAAATATTGATTTTTTGAACTTAAAAGCCCAATTCTTTGAGGGCCGTGTGATATAACATCTTCATCACAAAATGCATCTCTAAGAGAATCAGTTAAGGGAGTGATTAAATGGCTTCTGTTTACCCAAAATGATCCTGGTTCAGAAAAGGAAAGCTTTCTCCTTTCCTAAGAAGGTGCCTTGGATTTGCAGGAAACCTAAAGTAAACCCATTGCCATCAAGCTGATTGCCATTCATAAGAACCCCAAAAGGGTTTTTTTAATGTTTCATAAATCTTTACAGGAAAAGGCAGCCTCATCATTCTCCAGCAAAGTGACTGAGTCCTGAGAAAATCAAGATGGCTGGTCCCCACAGCATGATTCAATTTCTCTTGCTCCCTAGAGAGACGAGGTTTGGAAAAACAAGTGTCCTTGAGATACGAGGTCATGCCTTGCCAGTAGTCAGGACCTAATAGGATTGTGAGGATGTTACTTAATTCCAGTAGTTTATTGAATTAAGCAGGAAAAAAACAGTGCCCCATTGCCAGGGTGTCATATAGAGAACAACCAAGGCATCAAGAGATATTGCTCATATGTGCCATCAAATCTGCTCCAACGCATAAAACTGTGTCCAACAAAATGAAACACTGTTTAGTCCTGCACAATCCTCACCATTGCTGCTGTGTTTCAGGCCATGGGTGAAGCCACTGTGTCAAATGATGTTGCTGAAGGTTTTCTTTTTCTCTGACCATCTGCTGTGCCAAACATGACGTCATTTCCTTGGGACTGGTCTCTCTTGATAACATGTCCAAACTTTGTAAGACGGAGTTTCACCATCGTTCCATCTAAGGATCCTTTGGATAGGGTTCCAAGGCAGATTTGTTTGTTCTTCTCCAAGATCATAATCCTTTGGAGAACCTTCACCAATGCCATTCAAAGGTCAATTCTTCTGTCATTTTTCTTATTTGTTGTCCAACTTTAACATGCATATAAGGTCACTGAAAACAGCACGGCTTGAATCTGCTACATGCTAGTCCTCAAAGTGACATCTTTGTTATTTAACACTTTAAGTCAGTTTGTGCAGCAAATTTGCCCAATGCAGTAAGACTGCTATTTCTATGCGAAAGAGAGACCAGTTTTCTTGTCATATTCATTTCACCCCCGGAAAAACACCCCCGGATAAGAAAATTAGAAAGTGTGAGGAGGCTTGTAAAGTAAGTGGTCTTACTGAAGAAAGGACACCAGATTTGACCCAGTAGTCATGACTACCCTAGAGCCAATTTGAAAACCACAGCTCTAGTTGAACCCTCTCGTTTTCTAAGTGAAGGAAAGATCATTTGCTTAGCAATGGAGTCAGAACTAGCGACCGAGATTCTGTGCTGGTTGTGTGATCTCTCATTGTTCAAAGTAATATAAATACTAATTATAAGAGCTATTTATGGGACTAAATCGAACTTTTTGCAAATTGTCAGGAACTGCACCGGATTTAAAGTTTTATGCTATTATAAGCTAGAATGTTAGCTTGTAACTATCTTATGGATGCTAACAAAAGGCATGAAACTCCTGGACCAGAGATAAAAAACTTCAGTCACCAGTGCATTCGGTCCCCATGTTTGCTAACTTTCATGAAAGTTACGCAAAGAACCCATGATGAATTCTTACAAAGAAAAGCAGTTATTTGGGTGGATTCATTGTTTTTATAGGCAGCAACAAGTTTGTGATTTGTCTAGGGGGAAACATTCCTTATCTTTCTTTTTGTTTCTAAATCATTCTATTGGGGACCGTTATAGAATTTATCACAATCCATAAGTGCATCCATTGTGACAAGCATATCTGTACATATGTTGCCATCATTTTTAAAAGAGTTTCTTTCAACTTGAGTCCTTGGAATCAGCTCGGTCCCCTTCCTCCTCACGTTACTTTCCTCATGAACCCTTGATAATTTATCAAAGTTGTTTCTTAATGCCTTGCACCAACCACTGTCTCCCTTTACCCACCTTCCTGTTCTCGGGCCCCCTGGGAGGGGGTTATATGTAGATCATTGTGATCGGTCCACCTCCCCCCTTTTCTCAAAGCTGCTCACTGTAAACACAATTCTGAGAAATAACCCAGTAAAGAATGGTCAGGACCTTGAATTCTTGGCATATTTAGCAAGAATGTACAGAGATTCTCAGTTTCCATAGAGTTTTGCCTGTAAGAGGAACCATAATTCCAAATAACTTAAATTCTTAGAAAGGAGAAGTAAATGGTACAATATTGCCCATTGGTTTTTCTATTCCTTCCAAATACTAAGATACAGAATCATCTTATTATAGGAAAATAAAGGCGTTCTTTACACTGGGCATAAATCAGAATCGAATCTGGCTATACACAATAGGTATGCCCTATGGCTTTTCTGGCTGTTAAATTCTAATAAAACTAAATTAAGATTAACTGGAAACTCTTGTGTTACACAACTGGAGTCTCTGCTGCTTATCAGGTCACTATGAGTCAGCCTTGACACTTGGCAGTGCAAATGCTATAAACAGGTAGTGAGTGAGGTTACTGGACAAAATATTTTTGACTCCTCCCAGAGGAGTCTCAGAAGAAAGATCTGGTAATCTATTTATTAAAAAAATCAGCTATTAATGCCCTTTGGAACAGTGGCACTTTCAGACACATAAGAACTCTGTAAGTAGAAATGGATTAGAGAGCAAACAGAATTTAAACGTTTATTTTAAAATATAGAAATAAAGAAAATCAAATCCAGAGCCTCACCAAGATGGCCACCAGATAGGTAGCTCATGCCCAGAGCTCCACAGAGATCTGTGAATGGGGAGATTTGGGGGCCAAGTATGGGATATCAAGTCTGTTTGTCGAACACCAACCACTCAGAACACTTCTCTGAACCAGAAGCTGACTTTTGACCCCATCACCTGCACTCCCTGGGGACACACATGTTCTCAGGCTCACCAGATACCTCATCCAGGGTGCTCAGATTGCCCATTCTGTATCAACCAGCATCACAGGCCAGCCAGGCATACAACGGAGGCTTTTGTCCTGCCTCAACACTCCATGCAGACCCATCACCCAGTATCCCATGCCCCCAGAGATGCCCACGCCCCTCTGGGCATGCCTCACAGACCAGCCAGCCTCACACAAACCTCACACACACACAACCCTCACACAAGCACACAGAGGTTCCCATCCTGCTACGTGCCAGGTGCCAGACACAAGTCTAGCAGAAGCTTCTGCATCTGTGGTGTAGGGACCCAAGCCTTTGGGACTTGTTGACTGCATTTTCCCTACTCAATCCTTGCTCCCCCACATACTCCCTGTTCTCTGAGTAGTGAATCTGCATGCTAACATAAGTAGCAGGCCCTTCCTCCTATGCGTCTACCTGTGGGAAGTGCCCCAAGCCAGGAAGAGATCACACAATCCCCAACCCATCCCCAAAATATGCTCCTCTGTGCTCAGGTCAATACTTTCCATCAGACCACAACATGCACAGCTGCAAACAGCCCCTAAGGAGACCCAAGGGTGACTGGAGCACAAAGCATAAGCCAAGGCAAGAGGCGGAACACAATCTCTCAAGGTAGTTGGCTATAGGCAGCCTACAGAACATCAACACCAACTTCCCCAAAGAGAGCCCAGGGCTCTTAGACAACCAGGAAAATGTCACCTTGCTCCAATAAAATCGACCAAAAAGCAACAAGCTGCTTCCACAGCTTCAACAAGAAAAGGAAAGTAAAATCCAGTGCCAGAGGACCACCTGGACCTAACGGCAGTCATAGGAAAGGCAAATGTTGACCTACCACAGAAGAAATCTTCAGAATGCTGCCTAGAGTCATGCAAGACTTGAGGAAAACATCATAGAAAAAGCATGAAATTATAGAGGAGATAAAGGCCATACACCATAGAGAAATACAAGAGCTAAGGAGCAAGATAACAAAAACTAATAGCAAACTCACAGACTTCACCCAGTGAATGGAGGAGGCAAAGAACCACATAAGTGACCTAGAGGACTCACAAGCAGAAATTAATAAACATGAGAAAAAGTCTAACCAGAGAACGTGAAGAAAACCTCAGAGCTATGTCTGATGCTATGAGAAAGAAAAATATAATCATTGGATTACCAGAGTAATGCACATCAAGGAAATTAGCATCCAAAATAATGATGGAATTCTTGGAAGAAAGCTTCCCTAACTTACTGAATGAAAACCAGGCAACCATTCAGGCAGGAGAAAGAACGCCAGCTAGATTGAATCTTTAGAAGAAGTCACCAAGACATATAGTTGTTAAACTATCCAAGGAAAAGGAGAAAGAGTATGAGAGCCCTTAGGCAAAAACAGGCAATCGCATATAAAGACAAGCAGACACGATCTATCAGCAGACACTAAGAAGAAAAGGAAAGCGTGGAGCAACATATTCAAAAAAATTCAGGAAAATAATGCAAACCCAAGAATATTCTATCCAGTCAAATTATCTATCAAAATTGTTGGAGAAGTGAGTCTTCATGGACAAGGAAAATCTCAAAGAATACACTAAAATGAATCCAGCATGACAAAAGCTCCTCACCGACCCAGTATGGGCAGAACAACACTCACCAAGCATATACAAGAGACTGACACACAGAGTAACTCCACTCAGAGCCCACCAAAGCGAAAACATCTCCCAAGATAACACTGGCTCAACAATGAAAAGAAAACAAGAATTAACCACAAACACACATGTGCACAACCTACAGAAAAGAAATGGTGGTAGGGAAACACCCAACATATGAGGGATAAAATGACATTACAGAGTTCACAGATAGATGTCATAACAATGGCATATCAATGGAACAAACTCAGACCTTAAAAGACAGAGACTAACAGATTGGCTTAGAAAACACAGCCCCTCAATCTGCTGCCTATAGGGGACAAATCTTAAGACTACAGACAAAAATAGGTTGAGCATCAAAGGCTGGAGAAAAACATACCAAGCAAATAGCAATTCCAAAAAAAAAAGAACTCGAGTTGCAATCCCAATCTTGGATAACATTTATCTCAAAGTGAAAACCATGAAAAGAGAGAAGGAGGGACACAATATAATGCTCAAGGCAACCTTAGACCAAGAACTGCTAAGGATTCTAAACATTTACTTGTGAACAAGTGTTCAGCAGAATATGTCAAGCCAATGCTCCAAAAGATGAAAAACAGATATCACAGCCTCTGTTGGGATCAGGTATCAGGCATTAAAGACCCAGAGCAAAAAATCATAATGTGAATGAGGTAGGCAGTGCAGAGTGAAGGCCCCCAAAGTCAATCTGTAAACAATTAGGCATTCTCTTATAGAAGGGTCATGGGGAAAAGATGGGCCAGTCAGGGTGCAATATAGCACCAATGAAACATACAGTTTTCCTCTGCCTCTTTCCTCTGCCTCTGCTTGCTCCCACAACTATCATAACCCGAATTCTACATTACAAATCTGGCTCAACCAGAGCATGTACATGGGTACAGAAAAGATCTGGAAACACAGGGAATACAGGAAGATAAACTCCTAGGGACCAATATTAAGAGTAGCTATAACAAGAGGGAAAGGGGAAGGGGTGGGTGGGTGGGGCCTAGGACAGAAGTTTCTCAAGGGTAGAAATCCAAATGGCTCATAAATATATGAGGAAAATTTCTGGATCTCTATCCATAAAAGAAATGCAAATTAGAACAACTGTGAGATACCACCTAACACCCTCAAAGATAGCCCAAATTTAAAAAAAAATAGAAAGTAACAAGTGTTGAAGGGGCTATGGAGTGATAGGAACTCTTGTCCACTGCCAGTGGACCTGTTGGTATGTAGAGCCATTACAGAAATCAATTTGGCAAAATCTAAAAAGGATGAAAATCCAGCTATTATATCCAGCAATCCCCCTACTGGGCACATACCCAGAATAGGCAAGAAACAAACCAGGGCCAGATATCTGTGCTCCAATATAACTGCACTCACGGTGCAGTTATTAATTGCAAGGAGTTGGAAACAACCCAAATTTCCATCACCAGACAAATGAATTAAAAAACTGTGGTACATAGATACAATGAACTATTACATATCCCAAAAAAGCAGTGGTGAATGCATGAAGTACATTGCCATGTGGGAAGAACTGAAGGAAATTATGCTAAGTGAAGTAAGCCAAACACAAAAGGATAAGTACAACATGAGTCTGCTGAGGTAAGCTCAAAAAATCCAAAAGGGGTATAGGGAAGAAGCTACTGTATACATACATCCCTGGGGTGAGGTCCAGGTAATAGGGCTGAGGCCAGACTAAACCCAGGGATACATATGGTAGCCAACTAAAAAGGAGAGAGAGAAAAAAAAGACATGGATAGCCGAGGGAACAGGGCACTAACCCACCCAAGGATAGGATGTTGTTTATTTCTCCACAGTCAGAGACCAGATTTCAACCCAGTGATCCAAGATAAGCTTGCAACACACTGGCTTGAAGCAGGGAACTAATAGAAAGGCTTTATTAGGGGCTGGCCCCATTACCAACTAAGTGGATAGTCCTCACTCCAAACAGAAAAATTCACTTTAGAGGACAGTACTGAAGCTACAGCTTAAGGAGAGGGACATGTCTGATCAGAACTCACAGAAACAAACAAGGGGGAAGGAAAAAAGAGTGAAAGTACATCCTGGCCCACCAAGCTCTGAGGACAGTATTTCTGCTCAGAGCAGCCAATTCACAGAGAGGACCATAGTGTGGCCCTACCACGAAACAGGATGGTCCTCACTGACTGATAGCACCACAGGGGACAGTACTGGAGACACACAGTGGGAATTGTGCTCACCCTGATCCCCCACACCAAGGTGAGACGCTGGGTGTGCAATAGAGCAGCAAGGGGAGCAAAGCAATGAAGTCCCCAGGGAACACCAAAAATAGACTGTGAGGCAAGGTGTGGTGCCCCATGGGACTATACTGGAAAATACTTTGCAAAGGAGAACTAATAGATCTTGAACTATTAATAGGCTTTTTTTTTTTTGGTTGTTGACTTTTGTTATTGTTGTAGCTATTGTTTTATTTTCTATTGTTGCTTTGTTTTGTTTGGTCTTGTCTTTGAGCATATTGTTGTCTCTGTGTGTCTATCTGAATGGGATAGGTAAGATAAACAAGCGGGAATAGAGGGGATGACAGTTCAGGGGGAACATGGGAGAGGGGGCAGCAAGAGAAAGGAAGTGAGTGTTAACAAACCCAAGGACAAGAGAACAACAAGTGACCAGAAATCTAATGGTGAGGAGGGTATAGGAGACCTGGCAGGACTTGATCAAAGTCAAGTAATTAAGAGGAATTACTGAAACCCATGTAAAGATTGACCATGATTGTGGGACATGAGGAAAGTAAAAGGAAATAGAGGAAAGAACTGGGAGGCAACTGGCATCTATATAGATCTAAATATAGCATGCACATTTATAGGTAAACATATTTACATATTTTGATGGTGAAATAGATCTATGTACATATATTTTTAGGTTTCGTATTAAGGAAGCTGATGGACATTGGACCTCTACTCGACACCCTCAACACAAGAACACTTTGTTCTAATAATCTGGCACTCTGAGATGTTCACCTTTCTGACACGATTGCTGAAGACAAAGTGGGTGCATAAGCAAATGGGATGAAGAAAGCTGATGGTACCTGGCTACCAAAAGATAGAGTCTGGGATCTTAAAGGCTTGAAGATATAAAAGCAGCCATCTAGCTGTGAAGCAACAAAGTCCACATGGAAGAATCAATCCTCCTATGTGAACATGAGGTGTCAATGCGTTAAGGTGTCAGGCAGCAAAGACCCAAAGCAAAAAAAAAAAAAAAAAAGATTACAATGTGAATGAGGAGGGCAGTTCAGAATGGAGGCCCAAAGCCAACCTGTACGCAATTGAACATCCTCTTATAGAAGGGTCGTGGGGAGAAAATGGGCCAGTCAGGGTACAGTATAATACCAATGAAACATACAGTTATCCTCTGGCTCTTTAATGCTTCCTCCCCACCACTATCATGACCCTTCATTACAAATTTGGCTAGACCAGAGCTTGTACAGGGTATAGATAAAAGCTGGAAACACAGGGAATACAGGACAGATAAACTCCTTGGGACCAATATTGAGAGTAGCCCTACCAGGAGGGTAAGCGGAAGGTGGGGGGGAGAAAGTGGTAACCAATCACAATGACTTACCTATAACCCCCTTCCAGGAGGATGGACAACAAACAAGCGGATCAAGGGACACATCAGACAGTGAAAGACATGAAAAATAATAGCAATTTATAAATAATCAAGAATTCAAGAGGGAGGGAGGGAGGAAATAAATAAGGAGCTGATACAAAGAGCTCAAACAGAAAGAAGGTGCTTTGAAAACAATGATGGCAACATATGTACAAATGTGCTCGGCACAATGGATTGTGTTAAGAGTTGTCTGAGCCCCAAATAAAATTATTTAAAAAAAGAAAACCAAATCCATTGCCATCGAGGCCATTCCAACTCATTGCAAGTGCAGAGAGCAGCGTAGAACCACCCCATAGCACTTCACTGACGGGGAATTGTCACAGAAGGAGAGTGCCACATCTTTCTCATGTGGGGAAACTGCTGAGTTCACCCTGGTAGGATAGATATGTGAACCCACTTTGGTAATCACTCTTCAAGTCTTTTATCTAATTCAATTGAAAGTCAACCAGAAAATAACTTAATTGTTAACAAAAAAAAAAAAAAAAGAAACCCCATACCATTATTTCATCATTTTCAGATCAATATGAGGAAGCCTGTGTGCACTGCCATTAGCTTGTTTGTAAGGCCAAGGTAAAGTGTGGCTTCAGTTATAAAGAATTTTCTAGGGCACAGCTCTTTGAGAATCATTAAAGAGTTACTTTCATTGAAAAAAGTTAAAAATAAGTTTGGGGATGTTTTTATAGCCTTGAAGAAGCATTATGAGTGGCTATAGCTCTGGGGACAATACGGTGGCACATAATATGCTTCTTTTACATATTTTCAGTGGGTTCTGTCTGACTTGTCTCACCAGGAGGTAAGATATAATTGACAATGTGAAAAATTGCCCCTGTCCCAAATTATGTTATTTTTACACTCATTTGAAAGAAGTGCTGAGGCTCCTGCATGGCTCACAGCCAGTGAATTCATTATAGAACCAGAAGCATCTCCAGGAGAAAGCACTAGTTCACTTGTTTTCTCATCCTCATAAAGAAAATTATTTTCGAGTTTGTTGTTCTAGGAATCACATCCCTCTACATATTGCCTCATGATTCTATAACATCTCAATAAGGAAGACATAAATGTTCTGATCTCATTAGTAGAAAAGCCATAGTGCAGAAATTAAGTGCCAGAAGATTTACTGAGCAGCAGTTGTAAAGTAGAATGATGTGGAAGCAATTATCTATTAAGCTGAGTTAATTCATGTTGTCTAGAATCATCTCATCTCTCTAGTTCAAGACTATGAAACCACAGGGTCAGTAGATAAAGGCAAGAAACAAAATGAAGTCTTTCAAGTCCTTGTCACACTCTTCATTCCCGTTCTGCCACCAGCCCCCATATGAAGGCATATTTATCACATGGTAGGCACCGTGGGAGATATTTTCTAATGTTGTATCACTTAATCCCATAATAACTCCATGGGATGGGTTATTATTTCTGCTCTGCACATAGAAATACTAAGAGAAAAATTCCTGTCTTATGAAGTTCTTCAGAATTTTGTCATCAGAAAAGCTGGAAGGTAACTATTTGGATTTTTGCACACATTTGTGGGTTTTTTCTGCTTATTTTTATTTAAAATTGTATGTGATTATATGCAGGGAAGTAGAATTATAAATCTTTTCATATTTATGGATTCTAAAAAGCTTACCTACCATGATCCCTGGTGGTGCTATGGGTTAGGGCTTTTGTGGGTTAGGTTTGTGAAGTGCAAGATCAGTGGTTCAAAACTACCCACCACTGCAGAGAAGCAAGATGACAATATCTGCTTTTGTAAATATTTAATCTCTGAAATCCCATGTAGGATCACTGTTAGTTGGAATCAACTTGATGACAGTGAATTTAGTTTGGGGATTAAAGATATTACCCAGTCCCTGTCATCTGCAAAGTAAAGTGGTATGTTAGTTTTGGTGACTGCTGGACCAAATTACCACAGACTTGAAGTTCTAAAACAATAGAAGTATTTTATCTCACAATCCCGATACCAATAGTCTGCAATTGAGTTCTCAGCAGGGCACTTCCCTTCTGAAGAGATAAGAAAGGGGCTCCTGGTATTTGAGCTTTATTCCTATTTTGGAAAAAATAATATGTTTTCTTTCCCTATTAGTAAATTTTAAAATTTTATCATATAAGAGCATTCGGTATTTTTAACCTCAACTTTATGAGGATTATTTGAGTAGCTCTCCTGTGCCCCAAATTGGTTAGATGACTTGGAATGCCACAGATACAGTAATGTCAAATGTGGATTGTCACTTAAAAAGTCACACCTGTTTTTATAGCTTCATTTTTCTGTGTCAACTGTAGGTACAGTAAGATAGAAATGACATCTAGTGAGCCATTATTAATTTGCCTAGTGCCAGTTTCTCAATTATTAAATAATGCATAGGAATACACAATTACCACAGAACTAGAAATATAAATATTAACAGCCACCATCTTCCAGACTCCAAGAAGAATCTTCAGTAAGTGCATTAAAGACTTTCACTATGTACCTAAGTCAGAAGAGCAAATTCCAACAAGAAAGAAGAGAGTGCTGGCTTAGAGCCTGGGTTTGGAGGTCAGAATGTCCTGAGTTTGAAATGCAGGCCTTTTCTTTAACAAGATCTTCTCAATTATTTCTCTAAATCATAGATTTCCTCATATGTACTTGGAGAACAAATATTCTCCTATTTGAGGATTGCTTTAAGATTTAAAAGTCATAATACATGTAAAATGCTCACATAAAATGATCCAAGAGCTGGACTCATTTGAAGAGATTAATAATAGGAGCTGTTATTATTGAAAAAATGTCTGTCTGTCTGTCTGTCTCTCTCATTGCATTGCTGTCCTTAGAGCTGCAGGATATTTATAGGAACAGGCAGTCACACTCCTGCAGCAAGACCTGGTTTCTAAAGCAATCAATGCATGTTCTTTGTCCATACGTCAGTAGATTCTTTTTCCCATCCATGGTCTCACCACCAAGGAAAGCACGGCAGGTGGGAGTAAATGTCAAACCAGGAGAGTTGGTTGCACCATGGGCTATGTGGCTCATAGGAGGAAGAAACAGGAAAAGCAATCCAAATGACATCAACTATGGGTAATTCTTACTCTGGCTTCTTTCCTTGAGAGCTGGAGGAGTAGAGATCATCTCTGAGATTTCCCTTTTTCCTCAATCTCCAACACACATCCTTACCAGAGTCCATTGCTTATTGCATCTAACAGCTTTTATATTTCCTTTCAGTTTGCAATATTCTCTAATATCATCAAAGACACTCTTATGTTCTGTTTTTCATGCATTCCTTATTTATAAAAATGATGGCTTTTGCATGGAGAAAGAGGTGGAAGTCTTTATTCTAATATATTTTAACAGAAAGTTCAATATTACTTTAATTTCAAAGAATAGTAAAACAAAGTTAACTGCAACACTCAGCACTTCTTTGCCTTCTTTCCCACTATCTTGAATTAATTTTACATTTTAAGACCAACCAGATTGCAAAGATGTTTTGTGACACCTTTTTGAACTTTAAAGCAGTCAGAATAGTAATGTCCTAAATACATTTTAGTATAACAGCAACTGCTGAAATTAAAGATAAAATCAGGCTGTGTTCCCCAGAAGATTTGCCAAACTTCTGGGTAGCAATAAGAAATTCTGACATGAATTGACACTTGATTTTCTTACCTTTTATCTAGACTTTGCATTAAAATTCAGGATTTTGAAGCAGTTCTTCCCAATTCAGTTATGGCTAACAAAGTATAATTGGAATGTACTCATATTTTTTAAGATGTGGGTGAACTAGAATAAATACTAGAATGGGGAAAATAATGGGTGGATAGGCTGCTATTAAAAGGCCTTGGAGGCATAGTGGTTTGTGTTGGACTGCTAGCCACAAGGTGGGCAGATCAAAATCACCAGCTTCTCTGTGAGAGAAAGGCAAGACTTTCTACTCCCATAAGAAATTACAGATTCAGAAATTTGCAAGAGTTGTTCTACCCTGTCCTATAGAATCACCATGAGTTAAAATTGACTAGACTGCAGTGAATTGAATATCCCGTTAGCAACTTAATCAATTTCTTAGAAAACAAGGTTAAGGTGTGTATTGTATACCATCCAAATTACTTGTTAAACACAGGCAAAAACAATGGTGTCCCCCTCAAAGAAGGCAGCCAACTTCAATTGAGAGTGATTCTTGCTAGTCTGGCAGTTACAATCTCCACCACGTCAGGAGTCTGAAAAAGCACACAATGCTTCTTCTGAATCTCCCAATACAAGCCTTCAATCCATAAAATTTCCTTTTAAATTTATTGTTCCACTTCACCCAAGCCTTAAGATCTTGGGTCTGTATTGATTTCACCTTGTTGGTTATGACTGAGCTGGTTTAAACAAATTCAAAGTCCTGACAAATGTCCTGTATTTAAGTGTTCGCATTATCCAAAGTAGTACCTTAGCATTAAGTTGCTTATTCCTTAATAAAATTACTATCTAAGTGTGGCATACTAAGCCTTAGCTAACACTTGGGTATGGATTTTAAATTTTTATTGACAATAGTCACCATTGTGTTTCCACATTTTCTACTTGTTATGTTACTGGTTTTTCTACAATTTTACCCTGAAATAGAAAGTTCAATTAACCATCATGTACTATAAGTTCACAGTGGAAAGTTGATGTTTTATGTGTAAAGCATTATTCTGTGAAAGATGTCTTGGCAAATGACAACAATAGCTTTAAAACATGTACTGAATGTTGTAGTAGCTCTAAGAGCCCCCAATAAAATTTTAAAAAATCATTCTATTTATACAGTCTCATATTGGTGGAGTCCTAGGTTACTTTTTGCTGTCTATCCAAATATTATAATATTGTAAATAAAAATTTGGTACCGTTCCTTTTATAACTTTCTGGGATACACAGATAAAAGATGAATTTTGGATACATTATGGATGAATTTTTGGATACATATGTATCTATGTGTATGTAAGTAAGTACATGAGAAGGGATATGTATACCTATATGTGTGTGATATACATATATATGTATATATATCTCAAAAGGTTGTGGTAAAAATAAATTATCTTTCAATTGAAAAAAGAAATGTAGCAAGAAGCACTACCAAATTCAAATATCTTAAAACTATATAAGAAAGATTAAACAGAAAAGAAGGATGGGAGAATTGTCCATAATTCTTAGCTATTTACCAACTTTCAGTTCCAAATTAATTACCTTTCCCCACATATTTTGCACAGCTAACTCTACTGAGCAGGCAACACAAGGTGCTCAGAGCGGCAGGGGATTGAGATGTGGGTATTTTTTTGGAAGTTGCCTAAAGATGGGTACTCTTCTGGAGGACAGTGCGCAATGTCACCCAGGCTTTAGTCCTATGAGTCAGGCAATGTTGCAACCCAGTAGAGCAACCTTCGCTAATGCCCGAGTTCACTTGCTTCCTTCTTTGCTTTCATAAGCATTTGTTGTGAATCCAAGCATAATACCTTGATGATAATACTTTTGACGGCTTTGATCTCTTCTCCATTTATCATGATGTCAACTATTTGTCCACTCATGCAGAAATTTGCTTTCTGAACATTGAGTAGGGCAACTTAGAAAATACTGAAACTCTTTCTTTGAGTCATAAGAGACCTACAGCAATTATACATACAGAATGATAAAGTAAAAGTGTTTCATTTAAAATTTTAATTTTCTGATTAAAAAGGAAAAGTTAGAATAATTAGAAGACACAAGCATATTTAATTAAAAGGCCTAAAAATCAGTACAATCCTATTGACCACAGTTTGCCAGCTTTATATATTAATGTATTTCCTTAAACTCAAATTTTTTCCTAGATACATAATTATTTCCCTTGAAAGTCAGGATTGAAGAATATTCAGTGATAAAATCTACTTGTTACTTACAAATATATAATTTTCTTTTCTCTGAAAATCTTAAACAATTTTTATTAACTCCTACAATACATACAAGATAATGATGGCATATTTAAGTTTGCTTCTATGTTGATGTTATTTGTTATCACATCTAATCTAGGCTCATTATGGAAAGTTAAGTGTCCTTAAGTTCTTAAGCTCAAAGTCACATACACAATGTGAAGGGAAAGCAGCCTATTTAGACTATTTCAAGCAAAACTCACCCACAGCCTAAGTCTGGTGAGTTAGAGAATAGGTGATGGTGGATCGCTGAATGAGGGATCATAAACTAAAATGACAACAAGGGCCTGGTAAATAACATAGATAGATAGCCCAGTCTGGACACAGTGACAACAACAGAAAGTAGTGAGAATGGTAGTGAACTAAAAAGCATAAATCTTTTGAAAGAAGACAGCTTAATTCAGACCAAAACTTGTTGACATACATGAAGACAAGCCAGGTCTCCTTATTTTTCAAGAAAACTCAGAAATCCTATTTTTAATTTTTTTATTTAAAAAATTCATAACTATAAGACAGCTTAAATAATAAGAGTCAAATAAAATAATCAGAGGATCCAGCTCAACTCATGGGCCACCATTTTGAGACAACTACCTTGGGCTATCATGAAAGCATTGGAAAACTGAGTAGTATTTACATCATAAAAGCAGACTAAGGTTCATTGCACTCTAATAATTTTAGTCTCAAACATCTGTTTCAGCCAGACAAGAAAAATGGTTGGTTTCTAGCCTCATGGAACAGATCTTCCACAAATCCATGTACTGGTATACATGTAGGAGACGCAGAAACACTTGTATATCTGAGACACAACTTTCTTGCCTTCAGAAAAAATAATGTACAATAAGTAGAGTGAAGGAGGCAGGTGTAGTCTCATTTCTCATGCCTCTATTGTAAATTCTGACACAGATTTAGAGTAGATGAGAGAAACAAATTCATAGACATGCATATGGATACAAGAAGGTTTATATACAAGAGGAATGGGACATTGAGAAAGCATCCCAGCCCAGCCCAGTTCAAAGTCGTAAGTCCGATATTAGCCCAATGCCCAATATTAGTCTATAAAGTCTCCTTCTGACTCACAAAATCACAGACCAGTGGGTGGAGAATCCCAGCGCTGGCATGGGTCTCCCCATGGCTACTCACTTCCAGGGCTCAGGATCCATCAATAGCATCCAGTGGTGGTAGAAGCAACTGGCAGGGGTCTCCAGGTGGCTTCTCCAGCTTCAGAGGTCTGGTTCCATCAGGGTAAGGCTGTGTGACTTTTCCTACAGCTCCTTGGAGCTGCCATCATGTCATGTCCATGATTCATCGTCTCTGAGACTAACTCCCAACAACTGGGGAGATAGTTTCTCATGTCCATGAGGGAAATACCGCGAGATTTCCCAGAAGCCTCAGGAGAACGGAGGCCTCATTGGCTATTCAATGGCTATCTCCAGAGTAACAGGCTAGACTCCACCCCTACATCTCAATCATAAAAATTGACATATCGAATACATGACCACCACAAATATGGAGCCAGGAAATAATGGTTTCTAAGGAGGTTTGATGGTTTTATTTAAAATATGAATAAAGCTATGATTGCATAGCTACTAGAAATGGGAAAAGATTTCAAAGGAATCATATGATGCCAAAGAAACAGAATGTGCTACATACCCATGTACCTACTGTGCTAGTAAAAGTTTTGTGCCAACCTGGGTGAGCCAGGATTCTCAGTAATTTGACAGTTATGTTATTATAGTAGAACCCTGGACCTCAACACTAATTCATTATAGAGGGAGCATCAAGATGCAATGAATTAAAGGTCTGGATCAATTTTTCCCTATAAGAAGTGACAGAAAATAGACCAATCCATTATCAATCACCAAGTTTTTACTCTAATCTTGTCTTTTTATACAAAAAATTGCACAGCAATTTCAGAGTGAATACGGTGAGTTAAATGATATAATTTAAATAAGAAACAACATCAGGAAGTTTTTTAGCAACTATGATATAGCCCATAACTTGAGATTGGTGAGGATCTGGATTTGTGAAAATGGATGTGGAGAGGAGGTATGGAGAGTCATTATTTGGAAGGGGAATCTCTTTCCATAAAGTCAACCAGTAGCTGCTTTTCAGTAGGTTTTTTTCCCCCTTCTTTGTCTTTTTTTTTTAACCCAAACGTCCAGACTATGCAGAAGAGAGAAAATGATTATTTTTATCTCAATTTGCAAGGGTCTCATATTTGGGGGGGGGGGGAGCATCACTGCCCTCTGGTGGTCGTGGAAGCTACCCAGCCTTGCTGCTGGAGAGCTGCTGCTGGATTTGAACCGTCAAGCCAATGGGCCACAGTCCCGCACTCAACCACTATGCCACTGGGGCTCAACCCAGGGTCTCATATATTTTATCCCATGCCTATAACTGTTCATATCATTGACAAACAATGGCAACAAATCAGTTGGAAATCTTTGTCTTTTTTTCACTAGGACCTGGCTGGCTTTCTCGAAATAGAAATCTGTCTAATGTGGTCTGTGGTTGATGCTTCCTGTTTTCTAAAAGGGTTTACTAAATTATCACCAACAATATTGACAACAGAGTTAACTAGCTCTTTTTCATGATGATTCTTTTAAAAAAAAACATGAAACTCCTTCTTAGAACCCATTTTTTTTTTATCTAAAAACAGTCCAAAAGCCACAAAACAAACAAGCAATATATATATATATATTTCTATATACATATAGCAAAACACTTGGAACACAGCTGCAAAAGGTTTATGCAACACGTACTAACACCAGCTAATGTTGAGTGACCAAAACACAAACTGTTTTTGCTTACAAAAATCACACGTGTGGGGTCGGATTCTGATGTTTTGTTCGAGCTCTGATGCAAAATTTTCTTGACATTTCACATCAAAATCTGGTTATGTCGAGTACTGATGTGGTCCAGTACCTGGGTTCTACTGTACAATCAGCTCCACAATGGGATCTACTATGAACAACCAATCATTTGTTAAAAAAAAAGATTAGGGTGAGGAGTCATGCCCCTACTCAGATAACGGTCCTGATCCATTAAATTAAAAGAAAGTTTCTTTGGGGGTGAAATCTATTTAGAACCTGAGTGAAAGATATGGATTAGCTTGTTTGTTTTTTGTCTCAGTCTGGATCCAGGATCCAACTCATCCTTTGACCTCAAGACCTCAAGACATTGACTTGGAGTTCTGGGAGTCAGTAATAGCCTGCTTCCCTTGGATTCATTTGTGTCTGCAACCAACAACCTGCTGCCTGGCCTTGATATTGGGATCATCAACCCCAGCAGCTCCAAGAGTTGAGAGAAGCCTCCAGACTGACATCTGACTCACAGACTTGGAGCTTGCCTCTGCAGCTATGTATGCCATTTATTTGATATAAACCACTACACACACATGAACACACATACATACACACGTGTTTCACTGGTTTTGTGTGTATTTCAAAGCAAGCCTACAGTATTTGGTACTGAGGGTGGTACTAGAGAAAAGAAATTGTAAGGGTGTTTTCTAAATTGGTTCTCATATGTGATTAGTTCTCAGGCACTAAAAATCTGTCTTCATTAATACCAATAATCCTGCCTTTATTGGTAAAGAGGGCACTGTTAATTCATGAAGTGGAGTGATCATGCTAATATGGAAAGTGTCACCACCAACAGAGGAAGCATTGGTGAGAAGTGAGGCTCTGCAAATTTGTGTTTGATGCTTTTCTGCAATTTTGTCAGGATGAGATGCACAGGGAAGCTAGTATGTTGATAGAAATTACAACAGACAAAATGGTAAAAGAAAGGTGACCTTAGAGCTGCATAATCACAACTCAAGCACTGCATAAAACATCTCAAAGTTACTATCTCTATCTTGAAACAAAGCTTTATTTGAGGCCAGAATCTTAATGTAAAAGTGACTGAAGTCTTAGCCTTGAATGATGTCTGATATAGAAGTGAACACATGAATTGGAAAGAAATTGAGTCCCAAAATTTGAGATGGGGACATGTGGGCAGAGAATCAGGAAGATAGGTAAATCAGGCCCCCAAATTCTACTGAATCACTTTAGCCAACAACACCACCCCTCCCACCTTTGCTTGTGAACCAGCATCCGTGGATTCCTTAACCCTTCCACTGCCTTTGAGTTTATTAACCCAAAGGTGCTTGCTTGTAAGGCACATGGGACTTTGACTCGAGCATTGCCTGGGGAAGGTGCTTTACTAGACATTACTGATTGTTCCCAGGAAACACACTTAACACCCCTCGTTGCTTCTAAAATTACAAGTAGATTTATCTCCCAGTGATCACCAAAGGGTGAAGTATAAATTGTGTCCAGGGAAGAGATATACTAAATACCGAAGGAACTGTTAGATATTTCCAATACAGACAAACAGAAGTCTGGAAAATACTGAGTCTGGGATAATAGTGCAAGGAACCTAAAGTTGAGTCCGAGTTAATTGATATGGACCCCAAAACAGAGATTTTTCTATTAATGTTTCCGCTCAAGATGTTAGGAAAGGATCTAATAGTTTATTGGGTGATTCACTGAAGCATGGGAGGCATGATATCATCCTGCTATCATCTTTTGATGTTTCATGCATCATTCACTATTTTGACCTTCAATATTTCAATTGAAGACTTGAACTTTTTCCTTAGATCTTTCTTCCTGAGATATGCTGAGTGTGCTCTTCCCTTTTGGTTTTATAGCATCGTGTCTTTGCATGTTTCATTATCTATTTTGTTTCTTCAAGCTGTTTTTTGAAGTTTCCTGTTGAGCTCTTCTGCTTCTTCCTAGTTTCTATTTTGTCATAGTTTATTTAGATTTAGGCACTCTTAACAGCAAATGTCAGTGTCTCTTCTGTGATCCATTTTGGTCTTTTTCTTGTCTGCTTAATAATGATCTTTTGTCTCTTATTTATTTTTCATGTGTGATATTCTTGGCAGCTCCTCACAACTTCTATAATCCTTAATTATTAGTGTCCAATTTATTTTTGAAATAGTCTCTAAATTCAGGTATGGTATATTCAAGTCATATTTTGCCTCTTGGGGACTTTTTTCATTTTCTATAGCTTTCATTTTCTATAGCTTTCATTTTCTGCAGCTTCACTTTTACTTTAATATGAGCATTTGTAGCCTGTTCCACAGTCAGCCTCTGTCCTTGTCCTAATGGATGATCGTGAGCGCCTCTGTGATCTCTTTTCACAGATGTAGTCAATTTAATTTGTGTTTATTCAATCTGTTGAGGTCCATGTGTATAGTTAATCACTATTTGTATGGTTAAAAAGAGTATTTGAAATGAAGGAGTCTTTGGTATTACAAAATTTTATCACGCATCATTTCTATTAGCAAGGTCACATATATTCCACTACTGGTGATTCTTTATTTCCAGTTGGTGTAGTTCCATCACCAGTAAAATCAAAACGCCTTCATTTCATGGTTAATCCATTTTAGACCGGAGAAGTTGACAAAAATTCTTTAATTTCTTCATCTTTGGCATTAGTGTGTACATCTGAATAACCCTTGTATTTACTGGTCTTCAATGCAGAGCTATGGATACTCTTTTAACAGAGACAATGAAACAAAATTGTAAGGGTACGTTTTCTAAATTAGTTCTCCAGTGTGATTAGTTCTCAAGGCACCAATAACTCTGCCTTTATTAGTACTGATAATTTTTTCCCTTTTGGTAATAAGGCCACTGTTCATACATAAAGTGAGGTGACAATGTTCATATGAAAAATATCACCATCAATAGATGAGAATTGGTGAGATGTGAAGCTGAAATATTGTTTCAAAGATGAATGTGATACCATTCCTTTTCAATTTTTCATTCCTGGCAAAGTAGATTATATGACCACCTGATTAAAAATAGCCACTATTAGTCCATTTTATCATGTTAATGCATAGCATATTGATCTTTGTATGTTCCATTTCATATTTAATGACTTCTAATTCTCCTAGATTAATGCTTGTGGTAGCCACATCATTGCATGTCAACTTGATAAATAAGAATAGGGGTGCAGTCTAGCCTGTCAATCAGGTTCACAGCCTGATCATGCCTCCTTGTGGATGTAGCCTTCTTATGAGGATCTGGAAACTTCTCTTTTGTGAGGCAGACCACACTCTCTCTCAGATCTGCCAGACTCCTGAGAATGCATCCACTGCGATTGGATCCACAAGTCTTTGCACGCACCAGCCTGTGATCTCCTTGCATTCCGTATCATTGCGTGTGGCTATGTGAGTCTGAAGAGGAATTTATAGATGAGTATTGGATTTATGAACTTGATCTGGACTAGGCAGCTCTCCATAGTTATCTAATATCCCACTCTTGACACCCTAATGTGTTAGGCAAGATTGAAAAGCGAAAGAAACTCTCATATGTGTAAAAGACAGCTTTGTAGGAAGAAGTAATTATATATCAATCAATCATGGATAAGTTTGTTGATATTTAAAATATCAATAGCATAGCTTCCTGCATCAGAGAAACAAGCAAGCCACCATAGTATGACAAACTTATAGATGAGTTGGGGGGGGGGGAGATGTAAAACAATGTACAACAATGCTACAAGGACTTCTGATGGAACAGTGTTTAACTGTTCAGCAGATTAGCAAAAGGTCAACGATTTGAACTCACCAGCCACTCCACAGGAGATGTGGAAAGATGTGGCAATCTGATTCCATAAAGATTTATAGTCTTGAAAACTCTGTAGGACAATGCTACTTAGGTGTATAAGGTACCTCTGAGTCAGAATCAATCGGACAACCACACTTTGGAGGTTTTTTGAAAAAGGTTACAAAATACTGTAACCGGGGAAATAGCAAGATGCGATAGGTATTTTAAAAATCACTAACACAAGCTGGGGCATCATGAAAGGGTAAGCTTGAAGCCCTGTAGAATTAGTTAAGTGGAACAAGGAGAGGATGGAAAGAAGACATGTTGAAAGTGTTCTCTGCAAAGTGAAAATATTAAGACACCAGAGGAGCCTAAGACCTAAAGAACCTTTGTATGACTAGAAAATCAAATTGAAGACATCGAGAGTGGCAGTCATGTGCTTATGTTAATTTTGTGATTGAGATGTAGGGGTGGAGTCTAGCCTGTTAATCTGGAGATAGCCATTGAGTAGCCAATGAGGCCTCTGTGTGGGCATGGCTTTCTCCTGAGACTTCTGGGATATCTCGTGATTTTTCCCTCATGGAGATGAGAAAATATCTCTGTACTTGTTGGGAGTTAGTCTCAGAGACAAAAAACTACGGAGAAGACAAGATGGCAGTGACCAAGGAGCTAGATGAGCCAGAGGAGAAGCCACATGGCCTTACCCTGATGGTACCAGACCTCTGAAGCTGGAGAAGCCACGTGGAGCCCTACCAGCGCTGAGTTGCTTCTACCACCACTGGATGCTGTTGATGGGCCCTGAACCCTGGAAGCGAGAAGTCCTGGGGAGACCCGTGTCAGTGCCAGAACTCTGCACCCACTGGCCTGTGACTTTGTGAGTCGGAAGAAGACTTTATAGACTTATATCAGGCATATGGATTAAAATCGGACTTATGACTTTGAACCGGACTGGGCTGGGATGC
Organism: Nesogale talazaci; assembly: GCA_004026705.1. Lineage (NCBI taxonomy): Eukaryota > Metazoa > Chordata > Mammalia > Afrosoricida > Tenrecidae > Nesogale > Nesogale talazaci. The sequence continues at coordinate 107,232 of PVJH01002466.1, read as the reverse complement.
TTTCTCAATGTCCCATTCCTCGTGTGTATAAACCTTTCCCTTATATCCATATGCACGTCTATGAGTTTGTTTCTCTAGTTTACCCAGACTAACACATCGAGCAATTCAAAATGAGATCTCCAAAGATAGTCAACACTCTCATCGAATCAATTACAGAGAAATCACAGGAACAGTTTTGAATTTATAGCCAAACATGGCAATTTTTTTGGTGGTTAAGGGGAAGGCTAGGCTAGGACACCTAAGCAGACTTGCAGGTGGTGAAATACTCAAGTTCTAGTCAAAGGACATAGCAGAAGTTCTTTATCATAGATTGGCTAGAATGGCATCTGTGGCATAGATCTATAGACATAGGCAGAGCTGAGTCTGAATCCTAAGGGGTGGGGACGTGGTAATATGTTCAAGACTGGTTCTCAGCTAGCGCTGATTTTGAGAAGGAAGATTCGGAAAAGGTTGTAAAGCATTAATTAGTGATGTCTTCTGTGAAAGGCAGGAACCAACAGGCAAGTCACTAGCCTAAAAACATGCTCCTCATTGAGACCCTAGTTGAACTCATTTTAAAAACATGTTTAATAAAAATTAAGGGCTCCAGATGGAAACCTCTTTGAAATTAGTTACAGTTTATGAAACCCATAAGTGATGTTTCAGAAATTCTATTATGGAAAAAAAAAATTAGTCTTCTGATGTATTTAGGGAATAAAATCTCCATTTGGCAATAAACCTTAAACAAACAAAAGAAGGTGCACACAAAACCAAAGAATAATTTCAGGCCTCACTTCATGATGAAAGAGGAGGATTTTTCAGTGCTTCCATTACACATTCATTAATTAGAAACACATTAGTAGCTGAGAATTGAAGGGAGCTTATATTAGCCAGACAGTGTAAGCTCCATCGCATGAATTCAAGCTACAAAAATATAAAATGTGTCTTTGTAAACATTCATTCAGCATTAATCTCAAGTTCTACAAACCAATAACACCATGTGGAACTTTTTATGTCAGCCAAGAAAAACAGTAAAATCATAGGATTCACCTCTTCTCCAAATGAAAAAATGAACCGAATGTCAGAGGCTGTTCTCTTTTGTATATTTATGCTTAAACAGTGTTTTCCAAACTTTTATCTGTGAACAAATATTTGACATCATCTTATTCTTGCCCTTAATGAAGATTTAATGAAAATATTTCATTGCATTTGTAAAACATTGCAGCTCATTGCTTTCTCCCATGATTCCAGGAGGTGAGTGTTATTTAAAACAAGTAAATTGACAGAAATGATAGAACAAGAATCCATATGAAGATCTTATAATGCTGAAAAAAAATAGTCTCTTTAGTATAGCACACTAATATATTCCTTTGTCTTTAAAGTGCAGGGGCTTTGATTCCAAAGAACAGTTTTCTTTTTTTTTTTTAAAGATATGTTAATCTTTGGTCTCTATTTTTCTAAGCTAAAAAAAGAAGACAAAAATATTTCCCTCCAGTTCAATAGTAATGTGCTTATTTAACTCTCAAAGATATCCTTGGTTCAAACCAGACACAGGCCCTGTTCAGACACCTGTCCCTGTAATGTGCACACTCATCCTGTCAAATAATAGAATAGGTTAAGCCCACAAACACTGCAACATGATATGCTAACAAAATGTTGGTGACATCAACTAATAAAAAGATAATTTGTTCTAGTAACACATCCAGGTGCACCTCAATAAGTATGATATGAGGGAATTGGCTGGAGTCAGGTTTGCAGGAGAGGATTTTCTTGGATCACACAATCTGAAAACAGGGCTAGAAGACTCTCAGGTGGCGCTGGGAACCCCCAAGTAAGCAAATCATTCAATCAGATCGTGCTGTCAAGTTGAAGAGGTTATGAAGAGATCGACTGGCACTGAGAGAAAAAAGATGAGGGAGGAGTTGAAACCCAAGACAAAACATTATCTTCGGAGTAATCCACCTACACCACTTGCCTTCACTGTAAGAGCATGAAGGACATCATCAACTGAAAGGAGAAACTAGTCCCACATGGACCACCACCTCTTCTAACCTGAAGCCAAAACAACTAGGTGGTAACCAAACGACCACCACCTGCCATTCTAACGAGGAACATAAAATAAGGTCACAGAATGAAAGAACATAGTGGAACAAATCTCAAAACTGTAAAAGTCCAGACCTTCCAGGGAAATAGAGACTAGAGAAGCCTTAGAGACTCTCCATATAATAAGTTTGAACTTGGGATGGAAGCTATTTCTGTAGGCCAGCTTTCAGTCAAATAATAGATTGATTTATGAAATGAACAGTCTCAACTACCAGTAATGCATACCTTGCACAATGAGCTATATGAAACAAAACATTCAACATTTACCCCAAAGCAAATATCAGAAGGCGAGGAGGAGAAGGCAAGCTAAACCAATGGAACCAGAACGAAGAGAAGGAAAATAAGGAGAATGCTGACACATTGCAAAAAACTGCAACCAAAAGCACAGAGCCATTTGTATCAAAAGTGTTAAAGGAGACTCTAACTTGCTATGAAAACTTTCACCTATAACACAACAGAATATAATAGTATTTTTTTAAGAGCTGGGGAATTGGATTCAGGAGATCTCAATCAATTGTAAAGGTGACACTTTTCTGGGGCATGAAACTTGATCAGTCTCAGTTTCCCTGTTCTGATAAAAATTATTGTGAGGATGAACCGCCATTCGAATGAGAGGCTGAAACTGTAAACGGGCCCCATGTAGGAATGTGTGAAATAATCCAAACTACCAACAAAAAGAGCATGAACTGCATGTTATGAGAAAGAATATTGAGAATATGAGAAAGATCAGATTCAATCAAATTCTCTCACATCCTTCTTTTGGGGGAGGGAAATTTAGCTGTGTTGTCTAAATTAGTTATGTTTCATTCTCTCGAAGATCAACCTTTCATGAGTGCATTAGCTGTATGTGTAGGGCTTGACATATTCTCAGAATATTTAGTGACATGCACACTTGAGGTCAGTAACATCTGGAGAAGTTAAAGAACACAGAGAGACATCAACAGTGACCTCGGAATATTTTACTGCTGATACCGGGCCGGAGGGCATAAAACATGTCCCTATGAAACATATATTAGTTGGGAGGGGACAATTTCTAATAGAAGGTGGGTTAGGTTTAAACTGGTTGAGTTCTAGTCTCCAAGTGAAAAGATCCAGTAGATAATTTTAAATATCTGACAGATATTTTAAAAAATCAAGTCAGAAAATATGGAGTTAGAAGTCATTTCATTCAAGCTGTTAGTTAAAAACACAAACACTAATGAGTGGCAGAGAATAGAGAGAGAAAAGAAGAACTTTATTCAAATCTCTGTGGCTGAGAAGAAAGAACTACAAAAAATCTACTAATCATCAGAACGTGGAATGCATGAAGCATGAACCAAGGAAAAATAGAAAATCATCAAAAATGAAATGTAACCTGTAAAGATTGATATCTTAGGTGTGAGTGAGCTGAAATGGACTGTGTATTAACCATTTTGAAGCAGAAAATCATATGATGTGCTATGCTAGGAATGACACAATCAAGAGGAGTGGCATTCATTTCTCTTTTAAAAAAAGACATTTTGAAGATCAATATTTGCAGCTAAAAACAGGCTAGGGCTGACTATGGAATAAGACCACCAGTTGCTTATTTATAAGTTCGCATTGAAACTGAAGAAAATTCAAATAAGTCCCCAAGAGCCCAATACAACTTTAAATCTTTTCCACATGAATTTCAAGAACACCTCAAGAACAGATTTGACCCATTGGACACTAAAGATCTGTGGAAAGACCTTAAGGATATTATTCACGAAGAAAGGAAAAGATCATTAAAAAGACAAAAAGGAAGAACAAACTGGATGTCAGAACAGACAAAAACTTGCTCTTAATCATAGAGTAGCAAATGGAAGAAAGAAAGAAGTCAAATAACTGAAGGGCAAATTTCAATGGGCGGCTAAAGAAGACAGAGTAAAATGTTATGATGAAATGTGCAAAGACCTTGAGGTAGAAACCCTAAAAGGAACACCACTTTGAGCATATCTTAAACTGAAAGAAACCATGAAAAAAAACAAGCCATGCATTGAAAGCATTAAAGATTCTATGGACAAAAATAGATGCGGGAAACATAAATACAAAATGGAAAGACTACACAGGGTCGGTGTATCAAAAAGAACTAGTCAACATTCCACCATTTCAGGAGGTAGCATTCGAGAAAGAACCCATGGTACTGAAGGTCGACAGTCAAGCTACACTGAACATACCAGCTAAAAGCAAGCAAAAACCCAAACCTCACTGCCGTTCAGTAGATGTTGACGCACAGGGATGCTGTAAGACAGGCTAGAACTGCCCTCATGCATTTCAAAGACTGTAGCTCTTCACAGTGGAAAGCTCCATCTTTCTCCCAAGGATAGCTACTGCTTTTGAGCTACTGACCTTCAATTAGCAGCCCAGTAGTAAGCAAGTCTCCCCCATGTCTCTTAGCTAAAAACAAGGTTCCAGGAATTGTTGGGATACAAACTGAAATGATTCAAGAAGTTGAGGAACCCTGAAAGGACTCTCTTGCCTGTGCCAGGAATTTTCGAAGGCAACAAATTACCCAACTGACTGGAAGTGATCCACATTTTTCCAAAGAAAAGTGACTCAACAGAATGCTTAAATTATAGAACAATGAAAATTGCTGAAAATCATCTAACAAAAGTTGCAGCTGTCTATATTCAGGGAGGAGTCAAGAATAAGAAATTGCTGATATCAGAGGAGTTTTGGCTAACATCAGAAAATACCAGAAAGATGTTTATATGTGTTTTCAGGATGCTTTATTAACTATGCAAAGGCATTCAATGGTGTGGATCTTAACACATTTTGGATAGCCTTGAGAAGAATGGAAGTTTGATAATACTTCATTGTGTTCATTTGTAACTTGCACATGGATTGAGAGAACAGAACAAGGACGTACTGTATGGTTTAAAATCAGGAAAGATGTGCAATGGGGGTGTATCCTTTCATCATACTTATTCAATCTGTATACTGAGCAAAAACTCAGAGAAAGTGGTTTATATGAAGAAGAATGTGACATCAGATTGGAGGAAGGTTTATTAACAACCTGCTATATACAGAAAACACAACTTTGCTAGCTGAAAATGAGGAAGACTAAAGACATTTGCTGATGAAGATCAAGAATTTCAGCCTTCAGTGTGCATTACAATTCAGTGTAAACAAGATGAAAATTATCACAATGGGCTAAAATTGTCACAATGGGTGACATCGTGATAAATGGAGAGAAGACTGAAGTTGTCAAGGATTTTGTCTTGCATGGATACACACTCAATGCTCATGCAAGCAGCAAATGATCACATGACACATTCCATTGAGTAAACTTGCTACAGAAGACATCTTTGAAGTGTTGAAAAGCAAAGAGGTCAATTTGAAGACTGAGCTGTGCTTGTGGAAATTGGACATTGAATAAAGAAGGCTAAAGAGGAGTCAATAAGTTTGAATTATAGTGCTGATGAAGAAGATTTTCAAAAGTATAATCAAATGTGTCTTAGAAGATTTGCAGTCAGCATGCTCCTTCAAGGTAAGGGTGGGGAGATTATATCTCAAGTACTTTTTGACATGTTATCAAGACAGACCAGGACATCATGCTTGGTAAAGCGGTGGGCTGTTAAAAAGAGGAAGACCCTATTGATTGACACAGGCTGCACCATGGGCTCCAACACAGGAAAAAGATATTGCAAGTGCCATGGCCTGCCAAAAGAACAAACCAATCAGACTAAGAAGTAGTGCCAGAATGCCTGTTTGCATAAGGCTGGCTCAGGACCAGGCATGATTTTACTCTATTTTGTTTGGGAGTGCTATAAGTTGGAGCCTGAAGGATACCCCCTACCAGCAACTCCCTTCTGTAGGCCAGGAGAATGACCATGACAGAATGAGCACAGAGATCTGCAGATCCCTGCTTATTGTGTTCTTTCTCCTTGAAGCTTGCCTGTGGGCTACAGGAGAACATGCGGACACCCATCATTTCCAAGAGCTAACTTTTAAATATTCCTCCTCCAATTTAAACCTGCGGCAATTAATCAAATGAGACAAAAACTTCCAGATATTTGCTCTTCTTCTGTACTGTCTCTTCAGGCACAACTCCAAAGTTTCCATTGAATAGTTTAACAAGCCTGTGTGGACCTTTTTATAAGTTGTCATCTTCAGTAAATTCCTGTCAAGGAAAGTTTTCAAATGTACAATATCCAACATACTGGACACACAAAGAAGTTATTAAAATAGGGCCTGAGGGCATGGCAGCTTGTGATACCTTCTCTAGAACTATTGCAGCCAACAGTTTAAGGCTCCTTTCCAGATTTTTTTTTTAATTCCTGGACCATTGACCTCATTAATTCTTCTATTGCCAGAGTAGAAGTAGACCTGTCCTCTCAGGTCCAATTGCATCTCAGGCTTTCTGTCATGGATACAATCAGCCCATAATCTCTCATCTTTTCTCAAGGACAGTGAATTATACAAAATGGACCACTTAGAGAAAACTTTGGATCTTCTTGTATTGCTATGTGTATCCCTGTTTCCTTGATAACGTATTGCCCTCATTTATTGTTAAAGAGTTTGGAGGTTTTTGGTGTGGTGGCTTTTGCCCCTGCCCTGAACAAAGGAGAGAAACAAGCTATGTGTTTCATTCTGTAAGGGCACTGTTTCACTTCTACTACAAGCATGTCTCTATGATAGGCTGCCCCGTGCCTTCTGAGTGAAGAGAGGCACAGGAGAGTGGTGCTTGGAAAATGTAGCTGAAGGACAAAAATCACTCCTAAAGCCTGTCTTTCCTTACATACAACGAGGCCATCACAAGCATGCCTTGTGACTGCTGTTAGGTGTCATCAAGCCAGTTCTTCCCTTAGTGCCCCCAATGCACACAGAACAAACACTGCACAGTCCCAGACCACCCTCACCATTGTTCCTAAGCTTGCCCAACCACTGCAGCCACTTGCACAAGCTACCTCTTTGAGGGCCTTCTTCTTTCTTGCTGCTCCTCTTTACCAAACATAATGTTCTTCTTCAGGGTCTGGGCTCTCCTGAAAATGTGCCCAATGTGTATAAGATGAAGTCTTGCCATCCTTGCGTCCCAGTGGCACGCTGGCACTACTTCTCAGTCTGATGGGTCTGTTCTTTTGGCAGGTCATGGCGTTCACAATATCTTTCTCCCGGACCACAATTCAAACGCACCAGTTAATCTTCGGTCTTCCTTATGCAATATCCAGCTTTCATATACAAACGAGGTTACTGAAAATACAGACTAAGGTGTGTCTTAGCCTTCCAAGTAACAGCCTCACCTTTCAATACTCTAAAGTGGTCTTATGCAGCAGATTGACTCAGCAGAACAAACTTTCATCCATTAGATCTCTTGACGGCTGCTTCCAGGAGCACTGATGGGGATCCAAGCAAGACAAAATCCTTGACAACTTCATTCTTTTCTTCATGTATGAAGATGTTATTTATGTAAGGATGGCTTTGGTTCAGTGGCCATCCATAAATACGCACTTGGTAAATCCAAGTGGGCTTGGATTTTTCCACAACTGTTAGAAGTCCTCTCATATGCTTCCATGTTCAGAAACAAACACCACCTCTTCTTTTTTTGTTGTTGTTTTTTTCTCGGTGGGGGGGGCATCACTGCCCTCTGGTGGTGGGAGTAGGAGGCCCAGCCTTTGCTCCTGTGGAGCTGGAATTGAACCTCCATCCCAGTGGGCCGCAGTCCCACGAACTACGCCACCGAGGCTCAGCCCCAAACGCCTCCTCCTTAAGTACACCCGACACTTCATTTGTAAGGTCAACTACCAAGACCAGTTGCCACTGGGTCAAATCTGATTCAACCTGACTTCATGCATCTCAGAGTAGAATTGTGCTCCCTAAGGTTTTCAGTCACTGATTTCCAGAAAAGTACCAGGGAGTTCTTCCAAAGGTGCCTCGGGATAGACTTGAATCTCTAACCACTTGACTGGCAATTGAATGCAAGTTATTCTCTATGAACTCCCATTATTCTAAAAAGCGGCAAAGAAGCACCATATGATGTGTGATCTTTATTTTAATTGACTCAGAGTCCTTTTTCCACTTTTCAGGCGTCATACCATTATCCAAGCATATATAATAATTCTCTGAGCGAAGAGGCGGGCTAGGCATTTTACAGAGCTAATTAAACAGACATGGTGCTCAACCTCTAGGCATTTATGATTTAAAGAAGGCAAATGAGCTAATTCACAACCTGAAGAAAATTGAGTTTATATCACACAACTGTGTAGATGAAATACAAATGTAAGTGTCACTGGGTCTCCAGCAGCAGCAACAGGAAAATCCCACACACCTAGGAATTCCAAGTCTTTCCAAGTTTGTTAAGCATCGTGATTATCCTTTGGCCTCTCCATACTGTACACTGTAGGAGCTAGCTGGGTCCCAAAACAGTAGATATTTCTAATATAGTCCTATCTTTCTATCAGCCAGAAGAGCATCTCAAAAGAAGCAGAGGCCCTCTATCTGACTGAGGGGCCTCTTTGTTAACTGGTCTACCTCAGTCTATCTGTCTTTGCTTACTCAACTTTAATTTGGTGATTCAACTTCAGAAGCCATCAGTCTTTTTGAGGTTTCTAGACATTCTTCAAGAATCAAAATATCCAGGCTCTTGTGTCTTATTCTCAGTGACATGCTTATTTTAGACAGCCCAAACTGTTTCTCATCCCTTCTGCCACACAAAAGGCTGTTGTCACCAAGGTAGTCACTTAAGGTTAAGGATCCTGAGGTCCCAGAGAACCAAGGCCTGTCCTCAGACAAACCGGGCTTAAATAGCTTTACAAAGGGCAAAGTAGTTTAGGAAAAAGAATACCTTAGACCTAGGACCTGACAAAAAGTTTTCTATCAGAATTTCTTGATATGGATATGTAGGAAAATAGAGTGATAATTATTATTACCAGTGTTCATCTCTGCTGGAAAGATGCTGGTTACTTTAAAGTGGTGAGAAAGTAATAATTGAAACCACTGCTGGAAGTGCCCTAGAAAGGTCAAGCAAAACCCCTGGGATCTTATATGGGGCCAAAGCTACAGGAGATGAATGTAGTCACATCCATCCAATGTGGTAAGTGCTGACATGTTCATTGTCTGCCTGCTTTCTTCAGATGCAGTGCCCCACAGCTTTGTGCTGGGCATCCTCATCACCGGAAGCATCTAGCCCCTAAGACACACATGCAAAAAAAATAAATAAACCCTCTCTGAGTCATGACACCTACCTGGTGCTGCTCAGAGCAGAGTAAAAGTCTTTACACCTTCTGGAACTCATGCATTTCACCCACTTTTTATATTCTAATAACCCTAGTAGCCCCACCCTCTTTTTTGGTTTTTGTTTTTTTGTTGTTTTTTTTACAGTTCCTCAAATGCCCAATTCTCACTGACCACTCCAACTCCATTACACCTTGTATGTCTTGTGAATGGTTTGGGTTTTTAAAAAATCCACAAAGTACCTGTATTATAGGAAGGTTTGGCTTTTGTCCCAGAAATGGAAGTCATCCTGTAATAAGAAGACTAAAGAGGCCTGGCTCCTTTCATGAAATGGGAAAAGGGAAAAGTATGAAATGAATAATTATCCTGACAAAAGAGGCTGACTTGAGCATAATGAGGACAAAAGGGGCAGGGTTCTAACTTTGCCAAAAGCAATGCTGAGACCCAAACATGGCTCAAGGAGAAGTGATCTTCAGCTGACTCTCCAGATATATAAAATTTACTGCACACTAGACCTTTAAGAATATATAATTTGGGGAATGCCTGCATAATGTTTTTATTTTCCTCCTATTCACTAATGTCACTGTAGGTGGTCCAAAAATTTAGTAAAATTTACATTTTTTTCCCTGTGTGGCAGAATTTCTAGTGATGACACTGACAGCAGTGATGATTACAATGAAAATACAGAGTGGCATCAGTTATTAAAAGCTTCTAATATCTGTGTATGTGTTCAAAATTGCCTAGGAAAATTATGAAGATCAAATTATTTTTCAAAAGCCTTACACCAAATTTTAACATGCCTCAAGACTGACTTGAGTTGGAGAGAATGAGTGAAATCACAATGAACTTCTTAGGTCAAGTAATTAATGCCTTGTCAAGTAAGAAGAACTCAAGAGGAAAAAGCCCAAGAGTAATTAGATAGCGGCCAGGTGAGGGCTCAGTAAGTGACACTGACTTATTGGTCCTGAGCTTCTGACTCTGACTGCCATGATCGATTTATAACAGAAATGACCCATCTTCCCTTCTCGTTCTAAGATCAAGTGTGTGTCCTATGCTCAGAGGAGTCTAACTTTCCTGAGCAGACCGATGGAGTCAAAGTCTAATTAGCGTGATAATAAATCACATGGAAATCACTGTCCACTCTCAGACAACCCTCTCTGTGGTCTGTGCCTTCGTTTGCCTACTTCTTCTATCTTTAGGCAGGGTCCATACAAGGACTTAAGAAAGTATTGTGTTTCTTTTGAGAAGAAAAAACAAGTCTTGGGGAAAAAAAATAAGTCTTGGATAAAACAAATGATATAAAGAAAAGGAGGCAGGGGGCATCTGCTGAACACCTTCACAGCATGTGTCTAACTGGGCTCTTTGTCTTAGTTTGCTAGTGCTACTGCTTTAACTAACCATGTTTATTTCTCACATGTAGGGAGTTAGCTCCAGGACAGTGTTTTCCAAAGTGGGCAATACCACTCACTCCAGGGGGTGCCCTAGAAGGGCACTGGAACGGTGCAGGGGAGTTCCAAAGCAGATACTTCACACTTTACCCTGACTTCTGGGCCAAATTTATTTGGCCTACCACCGTCTTTAAAAAAAAATAATAGGGACTGAGCCCCGCATTTGGTGGTTCAAATCCAGCAGAGTCTCTCCAGGAGCAAGACTGGGTAGCTCCCATGGCCACCAGAGGGCAGTGATGCCCCCCCAAAAAAATTACTTTGTGATTACCTAGCAATTAAAAACTTGTATCCTGTAGCTAATACTCCAAGATAAAGCACAGATATCTGCTTTTGCAGCGTCCCCCCCCACCAGAGGCATTATTGTCCACTTAAAGAAACACTGCTTTCGGGGACACATTCTATCCTCTTTGCAGGAAAACTCTTGCCTCAGTTTCTATAGCATTCTTCTCCGGAGAGCCCTAGTGATCTCTCTGCGTCATCTCTCTCTCCTGAAATGGTGCTTATTTCTGTTTACCAAGAAGCCCTCTTGGTGTAGTGGGCTATGAGCTGGGCTGCTAACGCAAGGTCAGCGGCCTGAAGCCATCAGCTGCTCCACGGCAGAAAAGTGACTGGCCCTAAAGAGTTACAGTCTCAGAAACCCACAGGGAAAGTTCTACTCTGTCCGCAAAAGCCACTATAAGATAGAAGCATGTCTATGGCAGTGAGTTTGACTTTTCTCTTTAACGCTCTTTTCTCTAAACACCTCCTTCCACATTGCCCGGATGATGACTTCATTAACCTAACAAGGAAACTATATTCTCAAACAGGTTCATAAGCATACGTACAGAGATTAGGATCACAACACATCTTTTGAGGGACATAGTTCAATCCATGTACATTATTTTGCCCAACCATGTTTATCTTCTCACACATCTCTGTGATCCAAGTAAAGCAGCGTCTGCCGCAGAAAGAATTACCTCGGTTGAGAGTGGCTAAGTCTAGGCCCACAAGAAATTATTTCACAATATCTGAGGAGTCTGTGGAGATCCTAGACCAGTGGTAAACATGGAATTGAAATCCAGTAAATGTTACAAAATTGAGGAAACCCAAAGATTGTGTGGCGCTAATCGATGTGTTCTTTTACCATGTTCTACTGGAAGAGTTAAAATAGTTAATATCTCTAAGCTTTAGTTTCTTTCTCCCTAAAATAAAGAATTAAAGGGCATAGTATGGGTAAGTGTTTATCACAGAGTCTTTCAGGTATTAGAAGTTGATGTTAGCTATCATCACCACCATTGTTAAGATATAGGGACTTGGCAGATGCTGGACACAGAATCAGAGAGCTCACACCAAGAAATACAGTATAAAACTTACCCGACATGGAAGTTTAAAAGCCATGTTATACAAACATACACATATATTTCCTAATATCAAAAATGTTTATATCCTATACTTATATATTTATATCCTATAGAAAGTTAGAACTAATTGAATTTTTGACAAACTTAATTACACATTCCTAACCTACACGTAAATGCCATGAAACCAGATATTCACTCATACTAGTCATTAGATAAAGTTGCATTTTGTATTTTAGTGTTTTGGGGGGTGTTTTAGTGTCTTAAATAATATTTGTGACTTGACTTTGTGTTCTTTGTGTGACATTACATTTTTTAAAAAGAGGAAAAAACAAGTTATTTACATTTCAAAGTTAGACACATTATAAAGTTCAATATTATGTAAGTTCAATCACAGAACAAAATAAAACAATTCAACTCTTTTTAGGTACCATCTAGTCAGTATATCAGTTTTAAGAGGAAAGCACAAATAATAACAATTAAAGTCTTAACACTAGCATAAATCTTTGAAATAATATTTAGAACCAGGAAAGATCTCACAAGTCTTCTCAGTTAAAATGATCATTCTTAGGGCTTTGGGTTTACTGAGTTACGCGCAAGTAACTATCAAACCTAAAGAACTCATGCCAGGTTTGATTCGTAATGACAAATTCCAAAAAGGTATGAACCTTTTTTTAACACCTGGATCTGGTCTTAAAAGCCTGGTATTTGTTGGAGAAGAATTACTCAAGTCACCACCTGGTGTGAGCCACATCTTTTATCTTCACAAGAGATGAAAGAAGAGAGAAGCGAACAGAGAGGAGAGAAGAGCCTCACTATTCCAGAGAAAGAACTCAGAGTAAAGTGCACCCTTTGGATGTGAGGTCCCTGCACCGAGAACTTGCATGAATCACAGGAGAAATGATACTTAGCCCCACGGGAAAATACAAGGAATGCTGAGCCTACAGATGTTGAAGGAGACAAGAACCTTCTTTTACAGCTGATGCTCTGAATTCCGACGTCTAAACTCTTGATCGTGTGAGAAAACGCATTTCTGTTCATTAAAGCTGTCCACTAGCGACATTTCTGCTGTCGCAGCACTAGAACACGAAATGAACACTCGTGTGCCTCGGTATTCCCAGCAACTCAGACATTTGGGCTAAAAGTGACGACAAGCAAAAACAAACTGAGGAACAACGCAGGCGCATTCTAAGTACGGAGCTCTCTTAGAAACAGAGATTTTAGAATAAAACTCTTCAAAAGATCATTCCGAGAATTGCATTAGTTCAATGCTGTGACCAGAATAGGATGCGCTAAAAGACTAGTGACAGGCACTGTGTTGGCATAGGAGTCTCCGGGCGAGACAAGAGGAAATTATCCCAGAAAGATCGTTTGGTTTTGTGATCACTGGGACGTGGTTGTCACATGGTTGCCGCTGTCCTCCTCAATGCTTCCTGTGTCATATAACCAGGCAGCATGACCCCCAACAGCTCATAGCACGTGCGCACACATACACGGAGACCATCTCTTCGACTTTAGATTCAGCACCCAACTATCTGCGAATTGGTCTTGAGATAAGAACAAAGACCAAAGGCTTCCTAAATTAAGGAGTATAAACTAGCAGTACCAAGGAATTGAGACTTCAGGGGTGAGCCATTTTTGGTGTCTTAATTTTACTTAAGAACTATCTTCTTCTTGTTGTTGTTGTTCATACTGCGTTAGGGGCTGTGGAATTTCCACCTCAGTCTGCGATTCCTCCACAGAGTTCTCATACAACCAAGCACTTCTCTTTGGAAATAAATTCATGATCACTGTATTTATCCCCTGCTACTGTGCAAGCCCTCGAAGGCAGCAAAGGCTACTCCAAATAACAAATGCTAATTTTATTCACGACGGAAACGCCAACACTCAGCCCTGCTGGGCACACAATAAACAGATGATTTGATTATTGTTGAGTGTTAATGGCTTCATATTTCCCTGACTATTAATCCTGTCCTTTCTTTTGAAATTTCAGACTTATAGAACTAAATTGAGTTCGTTACTAGGCTCTGTCAAGATGGTCTAAGGGATTTTTATTGGGGGCCTAAACTACCCAGTTCAAATGCTGTATTGATCTGATGGATATAATATCTAAACATCTGTTTTCCTAGAGGGGAGATAGACTTAGTTATCACTGGATTTCATATTGGACTTTATGCAACTAACTCTCTTTCCCTTAATTACAATCATAATATCCCAAATGCTCTATGCTGGGAAATAAATTGTGCTTATCTAATATTGTAAGACTCTCATGGAAATAAATTCAAAAAGTATTCTTCAGTAGGTTGAATATTATCTCAGTGAAAAGTTTATAACTTTCTCCTTTTTAATTGACTTGTTTTCTGTTCTATTAGGCAAAAGACAATAAAAAGAAATCACTACATTTGCCAAGGAGAGACAACATAAAAATCAGTTAAACAGAAGAGAAAGCTACACACATGGTGCAATTTTAAAGTGAAATTATAATGAATAATAAAATTCCAAATGAGTTGCAGCTGTGGTTTGAAAAATCTAAAATATATCATTGAAGAGAAAAATTGACTAATAAACCAATCTATCACACACTAACAAATCCAGGTTACATATGCAAATAAAAATCTATGTGGCAAGTCTTTTGTGAAGAAATCCATAAAATCTATGACAGAGTGCCCTGTTTCCAGAAAAGATGGAGAGAGGCAAAGAAGATCAAGTACTATGGAACTTAGGAGGAGGAGGAACAGGAGAGGAGGAAAAAGTCAGCACGTCAGGAAAGGACAGGATGGAAGCAAAGCCAGGTCAGGATGCCTCCAAGGCAGGGGACCTAGCGGAGGTGAGAGAGACGAGGTAGGAGATGAGAGCAGATGTGGTTAAGTTTAAGAGAACACACTGAAGAGAAAATTCAGGTACATGAGCCAAAGCAGTCCAGCACTTTATTTGGTATGTGACCCCATTATTTCTCTGATAGTGTTTTGGCAAGTTGTGATAGTTAAGGTTTATTGGGCCAACCTGGCTGATGAACACATGTGGAATTCATTAAAGGGCAGTTTCATTGAAAGGTGGAGAGGTTAAATGGATCAGAGCACAGGGTGTGGCTGCCTTAGCCAGTTCCCTGCTTCAGCTGGCAAGACTGCACAGCTTCCTGCAAGACATCCCTGAGGAAAAGCCACATAAACCCTGAAGCGCTGCATGGAGACCCCTGCCAGTGCTGAGATGCTTACACGCTCACTGATTTGGCTTTCCTCCTGCACTCGGCATCATTGCATGTGTTTCGTGAGATGGAGGAGGACTTTGTAGATGGGTGTCAGATATATGGGCTAATAATGTTGGATTTATGGACTTGGACAGCACTGGGTAGGGATGCTTTCTTACTGAACACTTACCCTTTATATAAAATATGAGTATCTATGAATTTTATTTCTCTAGTCTTCCCAGACTAATTCACAAGTTTTACAATGCAGAAGCAGCAACTTAAATGGACCAAACCAGGCTACACAAGCCCATCCCTACCAAACCCTAAGCTCCCTTGGGGTTTAAATTCAAGCCTGCACCTGATTCATTTTGTTGTACACTCTGATGTCCATCTACACACCAGAAAGTCTTTCATGAGCACTTAAGAAATTAAAGAGTGTAATATCGCCATGTCCAGGAGTCTCACTCACTGCCACTGCGTAGATTCTGATTCCCAGTGACTGGACAGGGTAGAACTGTCTCTGTGTGCTTGCAAGATTGTAAATCTTTACAGGAGCAAAAAGCTTCATCCTTCTCCTGAATCCTAGCACCAGCATAATATGACTAATTTAACATTACATTATTAACCCAGATTATTCTGTGATCTTGAACCAGTGGCAGTGCAGATCTCCATTGGCTCAGGCCAGGCTCAGTTAGCACTTGTTGCTCTGACAAATCCCCCTTTCATTTTCAAAAGTACCTGAATATGTGATCTCCAGCTACAATCGTGGAGGTCTCAAAACTACCCAGCCACCAAGAAATTTCTTTGATTTTTTTTACAGTGAGAACATATCACAGAAGCTTTACTACCTTCCATCCACTGAGATATGAATATGTGTGTGCTTATATGTGTGTGGGTGTGTTAGGCTGTCTGTTAACAACCATCTGCACAACAGAAGGGAGTAAGTCTGGTCCTCACTGTCTTCACACCGGTTGTGATCTTTGAGCCTATTGCTGCAGACACTGCCTTGACCCATATCATTGAGAATCTTCTGCTTTCTCACTGACCTTTGACTTGACCAAAGCGTGATGCTCTCTTCAAGGGACTGGTCTGTGTGGCAGCCTCAAGTGTTCATGGAAACATGAAATGAAAAGGTAATGGAATTTTCCCACAAATTTAAAAATATAAATATACGCTTATGTTTACACATATTTGTGTGTATACATAGTTTATATTTTATACTACATAAATATATATGTGTAGAAGCATCTTAATTCTCCATAAACACATGAGCATTTCCATAATGGCTACTTAGCCATCCCTGATGTTTAACATGACAAATAAAGGGAAAATTTAAAATGTTATCAATAATACTTAAATTAGCTAGTATTTTATTAATATTAAAATTAGTTTGAAAGTCTATTATTCATTGTTTGCCTCTGCAATGACTTGTTCATGCCCATTGAACATTCATTGTATATGCAATGACTTTTGTGCAATTACAAAAAGTCTAGAGACCAAGGGAAAAAGAAACTATTTCCCCTCAACAAGATCAAAGGCTGTATTTCAGCCCCTCACGCCCTCTGGCAAATGAGAATAGGAGCCCTGAACATAAAACTAGTTTTTCCCGCTTTACAAAATAGATATAGTAACATAAAAGCAGCCTGTGAAGTAAATAATCATATCTCACCTCCAGTGAAACTTTTCAAATATGTCCATCTGAAAGAGAGAGTGGGGGGCCAGGGAGAGGGTGAGAAATTGGCATCCTAATTCTTGTGGCTACTCCTGCTGCACCATTGCAGGAAAGCATGTGGGATCTCAAAGTGTAAAGAAATGTAACAAACGGCTGATAACATCTGAAATCTGCAATTCAAAGAAGCAAAAACCTATGAATGAAAAGTAGCTAGAGTTTTTTTTTATTATTATTATTTTTAGGGGTTTTATGCCAAAGACCAAAAGATTAGCAGAACAGACCAGGCTAAGCTGAAAAGCCCCTGAACTTTAATTAAACCTCTTTCCCGAAGTGCTAGCACATGAAAACATGCTGCACTCACCTCGGAGTCTCAGATCCAACTCCGCAGCAATTTTTAAAAAGGAAGATGATTAAAGGAATAATCGTGCGAATGAATATTAATAACGGGGGCAGAGCTAAAGAAGAACAAAGGTGTAAACACATGAAAGGATGTGGCAGAGAAGCATTGACTGAAGAGACAGACAGCGCGTGACCTGGACTCCATGCAACGGGCCCAGCTATACCGGAGCTGCATCATCCCCCAAACACTGATGGATGGTGGGGGAGGATTCCGAAAGCAAGCGTCCATAAAGAGTTACAGATCACTTCCTTGAGTTATGGCCCATGTATAAGTTTATTTCTAAACTCTGAGCCCAGGTGGTGCAGTGGTTGTGTGCGAGGCTGCGGTCCATCAGGTTGGCGGTTCAAATCCAGCAGTAGCTCTCCAGGAGCAAGGCTTGGCTTCCTACTCCCACCAGGGCAGTGATGTGAGAAAAAAAAAAGTCAATTTTTATGCCTCTCACACCAATATCAGAAAACATATGAGGAGATGTCAAAAAAAGTTTGTAGACAATGAAAGGAAAAGATAATGGAATTTTTCCAAAACCTTTGAAGCCCCTTGTGTGAGCAGTTTTAAATTTTGCCTCTTGCTGTAATCGCAACGTAAAAATAAAATTGCCACACTGGTATAGAACAGACCTTCTAACTGAAATGATACTGTGTAAAAACCATTTTTTATATGTTCTGAAAGATGTGTTCTTTATTTTACTATCTTTTGTCCACCCTAGTCAATTCCTGATCATAGGGTGGTAGTTACATAATCTGGTGTCGATTTGGGATGAGGATTATAAGTGAAGGGGTGGAGTCTAGTCTGTCAATTGGGTCATAGCCAATGAGGTTTCTATGTGGGCATGGCCTTCTGGGAAATCTGGTTTTTCCTTCTTGGAGGCAGAAGAGACTTTCTGCTCACTACCTGAGATGCTTATGGCACTGCATTCAAAGGCTTTCTACCCTCTGGCTTGTAATCATCCTGCATCCGGCATCATTGCACATGCATGTTTTGTGAGTCTGAAGAGGATTTTATAGATTGATATCAGACATACGGGCTAATATCAGATTTGTAGGCTTGTTCTGGACTGGGTTGGCATGCTTTCTTAATGTACAATTGCCCTTTATGTAAAACTCTCTTGGACCCATAGCGAACCACAAGGAAGAATAGAACTTCATTATAGGATTTCTGAGACAATAAATCTGTACAGGGTTGACAGCCTCATTATTTTCTTGTGGAGTGAGTGGTGCCTTTGAACTGCCTGTCTCAAGATTAGTAGCCCAAAGATAAGCCTACTAACACCACCAGGGCTACTCTCTAACAGCACAAGGATTCCCCAAAATTAAATGAGTGTTCCTATGACCATTTTAAATAAAACTTTCTATGGCTGCTTATATTAAGCACAAACTGTTGCAAATTTTGAAGCAACATTTTTTTCCCCATTGACTGGAAAATTAAGCAATACTCACTGCACGTATGTGAGAGAAACGGAATCTAGAATATGCAGTTCTTAAAGCAGCAAGCCGTTTGAACTAGAGAGAAAACACATCATTAATTGCTCACTCTTATCACAGGGTTTCCCTTTTGCATCAACTTTTCCATGTGCCACCAGCTGGGGATTTATTTACACAATGATATTGTGAATAGATTTCTTAAGGAGGGGAAAAGGCAGATTGTTTAAAGTATACCCTAAATGAATGTTTCCTAATCTGTTTCCGTTCAAATTCTTTTCTATAGTTTACTCTGACAGTGTTTACATTTTCTATGTGGATGCCATCTCTTCCGGTTTCTGTGCTCTTTTTTCTAGTACCTTGAGGTCTTATGGTATGTTTAAATGTAGCTTTCCCTGCCCGTCACCACTCCTTTCGTCACTTGGCTGTCCATTGCACACATGACATTTCTCTCCACCTCCTGCTCTCCGCGCAAAAGCAAAGCCAAACCACCTTCCCCCCAAATCGTGAGCTTTCAAGTTAAAACTAAGCTTTCAAATTCTCAGCTCGCACAATGCCTCAGCACCTGCAGGGGACCTGGTTCTGTTCTGTACAATATTAAGAAACATGGGGAGTAGGCTTGGGCCCCTATCGTAAGCAGAGAAGCGCATCATCAGGAACTTTAATATAAAAAATGCAAATCAAGGACACCTTGGAAGGTGTCAGTAAAGGGAAGTTACACCCCAGAATAATAATTTTTTTAAAGTACCGAATACTGAAACTTACTGAAAAACCGACAGTCCCCATGAAGAATCTTGGATAGAGGATTTGAAAATTACTTAAAGAAAAAACAACAGGCGCGTACGCTAGACATGCTCCAAGACTTTTTGAAATCTACAAGTTGTGCCAGTCACTACTTCTTACAGAGACCAAGGTGCCCACATTCTGGGTCCACAACATCCAGTACCACTGTCACTGGAAACCCTTCAGAAGTGAGGGGTTTAAGAAAGGAAACTGTTAAAACAAGCAAACATATCACAATGATGAGCTAGAGGTTGAACTGCTATAACCCAAAAGGCTTTTATTAGCACATTTTTGGAAGAAGATCACTGGGCCTTTCTTCCTAGTCCCTCGAAGTCTGAAA
Source organism: Nesogale talazaci (assembly GCA_004026705.1). Classification (NCBI taxonomy): domain Eukaryota; kingdom Metazoa; phylum Chordata; class Mammalia; order Afrosoricida; family Tenrecidae; genus Nesogale; species Nesogale talazaci. Next base: position 87,392 of record PVJH01002466.1, on the reverse strand, counting down.
ACTCTGCTGAAAATTATTCAGCATCATAGTAACATTCAAACTTCTACTAACAGATAGGGATTTTGCATGGAGTACATTGGCTGTAACAGAACCCATCTCTCCCATATAAAAAGTAAAATTTCTATCACTGAAGCTTTACTGCTTTCATAAGCCTTTTACAAAACTCAAAAATGGCAAGTCTTCTTAGTGCTGATTTAATTCTCCTTCCCCCCATACTTTGAAATATTAAGTTACTAGACACACAAGATGTGTTCAAATCTTGTGTAACTCCAGTCCAGTCTGTTTACTTCTCTCAATCTCACTTTCCTCATCCTTAAAAAGGACAAGATAATCACCAGAGTCCTTCCCTCAAAAAAGATGTAAATGACAGAATTCTGTAAAATTCCTTGCCCTCCTGCATGCATTCAAAAGAAAGACAAGCTTGATAGATATCAGAAAATGCTAGAAACAAAACCATTGGGTGAAACTGTGTTGGCTGCCTTGATGGTTTTCCCATAGACTTCTCCATCAAGGACAGAAACTCAATCCAAGGAACCTTCTTGATGTACTGGAGTATTGCATTATTGTTCTCCAAGATTCTATTAAGATCACCAGAAACAGTACAGAAAGCAGGCAGTAAAAGGTGCCTGAGATGATAAAGATGATGCTGATGGAAAATCAGGGAAAAATAAATTAGGTGTTTTGCAGAAGATGCTAAGGAAGACTGGCCAGAAGAGCAACAGGGACAGCAAAGGATGAGAACTTTCATTAGCTTCTATGGAGTGAAAACTTCAGGCAGTTCCTGAACCCACAACACAGTGTAAGACAGCCAGGTCAGCAGAAGGACTGATAAGATGAAGAAGTTATAAACAGACAATCACATATATGTGTGGTTTATGTTTGTCATCAGAGAGTTTGGGTTTCTGAGTGAATCTGATTTATTAGGAGGAGCATGGACAAGCTTTAATGAAACCTTATTTTATTGTTAAAGTATGCACAACACACAAAAAGTTTCCCAGGAGGAAAGGGCCATTTTCTTTCATGAATACCCATGCTTTCCTATGATTGTTCATTTCTCTAACAAGAATTCTCTCTTAATAGATAGCATGTCATTTATTATCTCCTAAAGCCATGCATTCTATAAGAAATCTATTAGTTTCCCTAAATCTATTAGTCCTTTAATCATATTTTCTTGTTGTGGAGACTTGGAGATTAAGCTATATTGGAAATCATTATGTTTGTCTAAATATTACAGTTAGCTTAATTCTAGCTCTAAAAGATTGCTTTCAATAGCTCAAGGCAAGAAAGAGACCTGAAAGCATATCTGATGTCACCACCCTAAGAGAAAGGGACATCTAATAGAATTTGTTAACTAGAATTTAACTAGAAGCCCTACAATGAGAATGTAACAAGGAACGTTGTATAAATTCAAAATTTGAAATATATCCTTCCCTCGGTGTGCATATTCAACACCCATTAATTTTAATGACTATAACTTGCTTCTATGTCAGCAAAGGGGTTCACTTACTTCTGTGTAAAGCTGCTACATACAGAGACAGATGCCTACAAAGAACAACTGAAACGGCTGCTAAAGATTACCTGGATAATAAAATCTAGTTAATTAAACATGAGCAGATGCAGAAAATACCAAATGAGGAATTATTATGAAATTGCACAGACTGGTGATTTTAACAAGGAAAGTTCCTCAGGAAATAATACTGAGGTCAAATTTGATGTCGTCTTCCCTGCTTCCCCATTCAAAGTTCCCTTGCCCATTAGTATGAAGTGTAGGCTGGAGGTCAGATGCTATATCTGACGTCTCCCCCTTCCCCACAGAGTCAAAGCCCAAGTCTCATACAAAAGGCATTCTGCAAATATTTCTTGACTGTATTAAAATGAACTATCCGTAGTTTCCTAAACTTTCTCCAACTTTCACACATCTGAGCCTCAACTCAGACTGCACTCTCTGCCTGTCTTCTCAGGTATCCAGTCCCAATCTTGAATTTTTAAATGGAAGCTGACTCATAAATACACTAACAAGTGTTAAGAAGCATTTCCTGATCCTCCCAGAAAAAGTGCTGATAAACTGGTATAGTCTGCTCTCAGATTCTCATTGCACTTTTTAACACTTACTGGAGAGGTAAAAACCCAGAAAGCTTTGTTTATGTGAATTATACCTATGAATATGTATATGTTATAAATTAAAACCTGAAATTTTACAATATCTAATAATTCCATAAAAACAATAATAATAATGACTGCATTACTGATTGAAATGAATAGCATATATTTATTACAGAGAGGTAAATTTCCAAAAGCAGTGAAATGGAGTGGTATGTTTTAGACTTTGCAAATCTCTTTAACATCTAGTCTTATAGAAACAGACAACTAACTGGATTCTCATATCTATTTCTGTACTCAATATATTGTAATATATCACTTTGGTTGAAATAGCAAAAGAGGGCTGAGCCCCGGTGGTGTATGTGGTTGAGTGCAGGACTGCGGCCTTCGGGCTTGGTGGTTCAAATCCAGCGGTGGCTCTCAAGAGCAGCACTGAGTAGTGCCCACGACCATCAGAGGCAGTGATCCCCGCCCCCCCTCCCCAAAAAAAGAAATAGCAAAAAAAAAGTCTTCCTTATCAAAGCATGCAATTTGAGAAGAATTATTGGAGCTATTCAGACACTTGTGCCTCATCTTTCCCTTTTACTATTTCACCTAAACACACTAGATAGTCGTATCTCAAATACTTGTTGCAAATTTATTGCATTAAGTTACTGTTTTATTTTGTAGTTTGCACAAGTCTTTTTCCCATTGTATGATTTTGTAATTGATCATTGATCATTCAGAAAATATTGATTGACTGAACTATGTGGATCTTCCAGATGTTGGCGTGCTTGATTATACAATATTAAAAAGCCACATTAATGTCACCATCAATCTCATTCTAAAAGTCTCCAACTATGAGAAGCTGTCAAAATTATGATAGAAAATAAGCGTGTTTCAAATATTTAAAGCTTGTATTTTATAACTGGCACCAAATATTCCGTTAATTTCTTCAAAGTAGTCATTCTATGGGGAGAAAATATTTAAACGTATGTCTGAATAATCATCGTTTATTTGATAACCACCTCTTCCAGTAAAGATGACATGTCATATGTGGAGATTGCAAACGGATTTGGGGCTTCCAACCACAGTCTTCTGAAAAGCCCTTCCCTCCTTCAGATTTTGATGCTGTTATTTACAATTCGTGAATCACATAGGTTGGTGTGCTTCTTCCCTGTAGACTTAGATGACGCCTGACTTAGATAGCTGTAAGATAGATGCTTGTTTGAAACTAAGACAGGATCAGGTAGGAAGTGACTTTCTCCAGGAGGTAACTCTTGAAGGGAGTGGAGAGTAAATAGGCTCATCGTTTCTCCTGAGCATCGGAGGGTTTCAGACTGCCAACCTTGGGGATTACACTACACCATGGCTCGATTAGCCCATACATGGAGGAAGTCTCCGATGAATTCACTCCAATCACGATTTAGGCATGTGAATGGTCCTTTTATTAAATAGAGATCATTGTAAAGTCAATTAAGGCAGATTTGGTTAGGTCAAAATATAATATCTTAATTTGGTCTCCTTTTTTATCCATTTTAAAGCTGTTCCAGGTTTTTTTTTTTAAGGGTGGGGGATACACATGAATTAAGCCCTAGTTAATCACCTCTGACAATAGACCAGGGATATGCTTGGACTTACTAATTGTGTAGAATGCATTGGAAAGTGTATTGTTGCTGATCCAGTTAGGTTAAACTCCAGTACCTGATCCCCCTTATGATCCTTTTATATGTGTTCTAGTTTTTAATATTTTTTGTTTTCTTTTCAATTGAGTTTCTTATCTGTTTTACTTTGTTATTCTTGTAAAAATTTTTGTTTGGCTGGTTTTTAGTGTTTTTCTCTATATGAAGTACAAGATAGGTAAACCTATCAAGACAGTAACTGGGTACCTTGTGAGGGTGGCAGGGGATGTTGGGAGTAAATGAGGAACTAATAACAATGGGTCTAAGAACAAATAAAATGTTATAAAACTGATTGTGGTGATGATTGTACAACTATTCTTGATGTGATCAGGGGTGGGAGTGGAGGATGACAAGCCACTAAAAAAAAAATCCAGCTATTGAGCTCACAACAAAAAGTAATTGTAAAAATCCTTTTTCTTCACATCATCATTTTACTTCAGTAGTTCATAGAAGTGCTTTGAAAAATAGGGTAATAGTATAGAGAATATCACATAATCATATATAGAAACTGTTGAATTGGTATATTTTTCTGTGTCTATTAGCAATAAGAAAAATAAAACAATATTTTTAAATATTTAATTACGGTTCAATTTTTTACTTTCTAGAAAGTTTTCTTAATATATATATATATATATATAGTTTTTTGGCATATAATTCACATATCGTACAATTTAGTAGTTTAATCATACCAAGAAGAGTTGTGCAATCAACACTACAATTCATTTCAGCACATTTTCTTCTTTCTCGTGTTCATTGTTAGTAGCTAGTCATTCCCTCCCCACCTCCCCTTCCATAGCCATAAGCAATTATTAATTCAGCTACTATCTTTATACATTCACCTATCGTTATAGGTAAGCTTGTGGTTCCAACATGGCCAAAGACGATAGGTAGGTTTGTTGTGACGACATGGCCAATGAACACACTCGATCAACTGAAGAGCAGAGATAGAAAAGACTTGGCAAGCTCCGCCCTTGCTCTCCTGCTTTCACATCTTTGGACCACACATCTGCCTTGTTCGTCCTGTGCCTCGACCTCCAAGCAACACTACCTGTGGGACACCTAATCATGGACTGTGGATCTGTGAGTTGAGGTTCCTTCAAGCCCTACTTCGCCATGCTCCTGGGATATACATCTCTTGAGTTGGGGACTGTTGGGCTCTGTCATCTGGCTGACTGTTGGTGACCTGCTCTGCTGTTTGCTGCCTGTGATCAGACAACCTGAATTGCTCTACAGAGGACTACTCAGTGACCCTCAAGACTTGAATGACTGCTGGTCTTCTAGCTGTCTCACACAAGTGAGTTGCACCGAGCAATTTGTACTGCTTTATAGATAGTTAACTGTTATCTTATATACCCTTCTCTCTCTATAAATATATAAAGAGAATTACTAGTGTCCTGGTTTTATTTCTCTAAGAGAACCCTGCCCGATACACCTATCCTGGATTTCATACACATAAAGTGATGCAAAACAGAAACAACAAACAAACCAGCAAACATACCGACAAGGGTGATGGATGTAACAGAGAAAAATCCCAGTTGGAAAAAAGCAGAAGATTTTAAAAAGTGGAATCACTTTAAAATGAGCCAAAAGGGATCTCAAATAATAAGCTACTACTACATTTTAAGCTAACTACATCTGCTATAATTGACTTTACAGTGTTCTTAGTATGATAGCAAATCTATACATGCCTGGGAGACAGTCAGAGGGGATTCACCCGAGGCTCACACCACGCGAGGACAGAAATGTTCAAAGGGCAGCTTGAGAGCAAAAAGTGTAACAGTGCAATTTGCAAAAAGACCTGGCATTCAAAGACCAAATGGGAAGACTAGTGCATTTCTCAGACTAGAAGCACTAAATAAAGCATTCATAGCTGAAGTTGCAAAACTGAAATAATTTAAGAATTCTAGGAGGAAAATGTTAACTGACCCAGAAAGCATCAAAAATATTGAAGGAACAAACAGAGTCACTCTACCAAATAGAATTAGTCAGCATTCAACAATTTCAGGAGGCAGCGTATGATCTACGACAAATTGTATTGAAGGAAAAAGTCCAAGTTACACAGCAACTGATGGAATATCATTTGAAATGCCTCACCAAACCAATGCAGCAATGGAAGTACCCCTGATCTATATCTTGAAATCTGACCAATCGCATGGTACGGACACCCATTTGCACTCATTTCCCAGAAAGCTGACCAAAGAGAACACAGAATTTCTTCAACTATATTACTGTCAACATCAAGTAAAATTTTGTTGAGGATAGCATTAAAAATGGTCGCAGCATTGACAGAAAGCTGCCAGAAATTCAAATCCAAATCAGAATATAACTTGAAACTAGAGATATCAAAGCTTAGATCATATCAGTGTAGCCTAAAATCAGAGAATATCTAAAAGATGTTCATGTTTTATTGACTAAGGAATTGGAATTCAACTGTGTGGAACAAAATAAATTATAAATAATATGGAGATTAATGGGATTCCAGGACAATACATTGTGCTCATTTGGACAGACACCAAGAGTTACTCATCCAAATAGAACAAGGAGATGCTAAGTGGTTTAAAATCAGGAAAGGTGTGAGTCACGGTACTTATTCCATCTATATGGTGAGTAAATAACCACGAAGCTGGACTGTATGCAGAAAAAGAAAGCATCAAGATTGGAGGAAGACTCCTTAAGAGCTTGCTATAGGAAGATGCCACACCTTGTCTGCTGAAAGTGAAGAGAACTTGGAGCACTTGCTGAAGAATATGAAAGAATACAACTTTTAGCATGGATTGCAATTTGCTTTAAAGAAAACAGAAATGGTCACAACTGGACCCATGGGCATTATGCTAAATGGGAAAAAAAATATTTGAATATTTGAATCCACAAGCAACGCACACCAAAGCAGCCATCAAAAAATCAAATATCAGCTTGCAATGAGCGCATTTGTTACACAAGCACTCTTTCAAATGTCTACACACAAGGATGTTGCTTGAAGGACGAAGGTGTCCCTTCCCCAAGCCATGGTATTTTTAACAAGTGCACATCCAGATGAAAAGTAAGGTTTGATAAGGAAGACGATAGAAGAATTGAATCATTTCCATTATGGTATTGGTGAAAAAAATTTGACATTGCCATCTGTCCATGCAGCTACTATTGATGCAGAAATGATGTACCCAGGAGAATAAAATGGTCACTAAGAGCAGCATGGAACAGTTCCTGTTCAGGCTGCAGGGATTCACTGGCTTCGTGGTAAGACAGCTTCGACGGGGCGGCGGCAGGCAGCAGAAACTGGAGAAAACTGGGGTCCTGCGGTAATAGCCATCTTCCCACCTAGGAATTAAAATATTTTTCTCTCATGGACTCCAGGAGAACACAAGAGTTCTGGTAGTATAGTTGTTACTCCTTGGCTTGCTGATTGCAAGGTAAGCAGTTTGAAACTACCACCTGCTCTGTGCAAGAAATATGGGGCTTTGAAGACCTATAAAGAGTTATAGTCTGGGAAACCCACAGGGGCAGTTTTATTCTGTCCTACAGAGTTGTGAGTTACATTAAGCTTGACAGCAAGGAGTTTAGTTTCGTTTGGTTTTGCCAAGAGAACAAATCTGTCTTGGAGGAAGTGAAACCTCAGTGCAAGTGAAGACGGCAAGACTTTGTCCTACAAACTTTGGACAGGTTATCAGAAGACACCAATCCCTGGGAAAGAACATCATTCCTGGTAGAGTAGAGGGTCCGTGGGGAAAAAGGAAGATCCTCAAGGAAGCAGTTTGACGTATTGGACTCAAACATAGTCATCATGACACTGTTGTGGTATCGTTTCATTCTGCTGTAGCTAGGGAATTGTGTTAGTCCTGGTAAACTAGAGGAAAAATTTCACCGATACACATAAGCATATAGGGATACGGTTTATATACAAGAGGAATAGGACATTAAGAAAGCATCCCAACCCAGTCCAGTTCAAAGTCGAAAGTCCGATATTAGCCCATATGCCCGAGACCAGTCTATCATGTTTCCTTCTGACTCACAAGGTCACAGGCCAGTGGGTGCAGAATCCCGGCGCTGGCAGGGGTCTCCCCATGGTTCCTTGATTCTAGGCCTCAGGGTCCATCAACAGCATCCAGTGATGGTAGAGGCAAGCCAGCGCTGGCAGGGATTTCCACGTGACTTCTTCAGCTTCAGAGGTTCCATCAGGATAAGGCCAAGTGGCTTCTCCTAGGCTCCTTCAGCTCCTTGGATGCTACCATCTTGTCTTGTCCATAGTTTGTCGTCTTTGAGACTAACTCCCAACAACTGGGGAGATAGCTTCTCATCTCCACGAGGGAAATATCGTGAGATTTCCCAGAAGTCACAGGAGAAAACCATGCCCACACAGATGCCTCATTGGCTACTCAATGGCTATCTCCAGATTAATAGGCCACCCCTACAGTTCAATCATGAAATTAACAGAAGCACATGACTGCCACAGGAATATTGAATGCTAACCTACTTACGACACAGTACTCAAAAACCTTTCAGAAGCAGTGACCCTCTGACCCCATTGAGAATCAGATGAACAGGTAAGGAAAGTGTCCATCCTAGCAAAATACACACACGCAAATGTGTTTATAACTGCAAACATGAAGACCTTTTGATCAGGGAATAGTTCCTCAGCAGCTGATCCTCACATCACTTTAAAATGCAATTTAAAACATTATTTTAATGAGAATCCTCCACCCCTCATGGAGCTACTGATTCTGATTCTTTGGTGAACAAGTTAAGAACTGCATTATAATAGTTCTCCTGCTGTTTCCTGGAGGTTGAGAATCCTTACTCCATAGCACCTAGCATAAGGTGACAGAAGGTAAATGTGAATTAATCTGAATAGACTACTTGACTTTAGAAGTCAGTGAAATGGCTAGAAGGCCAATAAGTTCAGAAAAGAATACACAACTCCATGTATTTCCAAACATTTTGCTTCTGAAAAGCATATAGGAATTATTTTTCCCCTTAAACTTATATCCTGAATGGCACTGAACAAGGCCTGAACATTTATGGTTTTTTTAAGGGGACTTTTCAAGTGATTCTGATCATCTGGCCAAATTTAACAATCGTGTGGTACTTCTTTGAATACACAAAGGTTACTTTCCTCAAAAAACACAAGAGACATCTGCTTTCATATGTTTGCTTGATCTAAGATTTAAATATTGAATAAATCCAGGATTCAATTTTTATGCTGCAATGTTTCCTTTGCATATGTAATCACAAGCTAGCTGCAAAGCAATGGTTTTCAAATTTGCCTGCATTAAAATAACCTTGAGAACATTTAAATATCCAAGCCATAACCAAGTCAACTAAATCATGCTGTCTGGTGATGGATACATCATGCAGTAGTTTTTAAATTCTTCAGATGATCGCACTGTGCAGCCAAGTTTGAAAACTACTGCTCTGGGATTTGTGGTCAGACCAGAAGGAATATATATTGGTTTATTGTTATCATAAAGTGTTATGCAAAAATCAATCTGAAGACTTTACATTAGTGGGCTTTTTTAAATTTTGAAATCTAAACAGGTCCAATAAGCATGAGGTGGAGTTAAACTTGCAGAAATTAAATCTAAAGAAATTACAAATTTTCATTCATACCAAAGATTTCGTCTGGGTCTACCTTCACTAGCTGTCATTGGGCAGTTACTATAGATGCATAAATGATACACCCAGGAGAGTAATAGGATTGCAAAGAGCTGCATCGAATCGTTCCTGTGCGGGGTGTGGCAGTTTATTGGCTTCATGGTAAGGCAGCTTTGATGGCAGGCAGCAGCAGCAGCAGTAGGCAGCAGAAATTGGAGAAAGCTGGGGCCCCGCAGTAACCTCCAGGATGTGTGTGTGTGTGTGGGGGGGGGGGGGGGTGTGCTGAATGACAACAGCCATCTTCCAGCCTAGGAATTAAAATATTTTTCTCTCCCTTCTCTCCACTAGCCCAGGCATTATCTCCTCCCTGCTATTTTGGATCTAAAATAGGAGAGAAACGGAGGAGTAGGATGGGAAAATTTGAAGCTGGAAGTAAGCACATGGAATCCCTGCTAACTGCTACCATTCTGCAAAAGGTGAGAACTGGGTGATTTAAAATCAGGAAAGGTGTGTGTGTGTGTGTGTGTGTGTGTGTGTGTGTGTGTGTGTGTATGTGTGTGTTGGGGTTTTATCCTTTCCATCGATACGCTGAACACATAATCTTAGAAGTTGGACTATATGGGGAATGTGACATCAGGATTGGAGGAAGATTCATTAACAACTTGTGATATGCAAATGGTGAAAATTAAGCAGACTTGAAGCACTTACTGATGAAAATAAAAAACTATAGGCATCGATATGGATTAGGCTTCAAGATAAAGAAAACAAAAGTCCTCCCCACTGGATGAATAAGCAACATCATGATACATGAAGGAAATATTGAAGTTGTCAAGAATTTTAATTAATGTGCATGCACAAACAATAATCAGGGAAGGCAAAGATCACTGCTATAAATCTTATCCCAATTTATAGTCATTGTACAGGGCAGTGTAGCAATAAATCTGTATAGAAGCAGACTGCCTAATCTTTCTCCCATGGGGTAACTGTAGGATTCAAACCACTGACCTTTCTGTTAGCAGTCCAACGCTCAAACCACTGTGTCACCAGCATCCCTCTTGTGGAAGCAGCAGTCAAAAAATCAAATAACACATGGCATGAGACAAATCTACCATGAAAGACCTCATTAAGGGGTGGAAGGGAAAGATGTCACATTGAAGATTAAAGTATGCCTGACTCAAGTCACAATGTTTCAATTGCCTCATGAATAAAGGAGACCAACGAAGAATGCATGCCTTTGAACTGTGGTCTTGGAGTCGAATAGTGAATATACCGTGCACTCCCAAAAGAACAACACATCTGGGTTGGAAGTAGTATAGCCAGACACTCCTTAGAAGTGAGGACGGTGGGTCTTTTTTTTTCACAAGGTATGGACATGTCATCAGGTGACATCGGTTCCTGGAGAAGGATACTTTGTATTGTAGAGCAGGGGTGGGGAAACTTTAGCCTACCAAAGGTCATTTGGACATTTATAACATCATCTGCAGACCATACAAAATTATCAAGTTAAAAATTAGCCTGCTGGCGGGTCATCCTCGCATTCCACTGAGCCCTGCAGAAGCCGCCCTCCCCAGCCTCACTCCCGAGCCTCCACCTGGCTCCAGCCCCTCTCCTTCAGCTTCACTGTCTCTCACCACCAAGAGTACACCCGTCCGTGGATCCTCCAAGGAGGGCAACTTCCTGTTCAACTCAGAGTGCGTGGAGGAAGGACATCTAGATAAGATTCATGACCAGATCAGAGATACTGTCCTTGATGGCCACCTTCAGCAGGACCCTGATGCGAAAGTGTCTCGAGGAACTGTTATTAAAACTGGACTTGTTGTTCTTGCTGGGAAAATTCCAGAGCTGCTGTGGACGACCAGAAATTAGTTCATGAAAGCATTAAACACATTGGCTCTGATGTTTCTTTGAAAGGATTTGACTACAAGGCTTGTGCTGCTCTAGGAGCTTTGAAGCAGCCATCACCAGCTATTGCTCAAGGTGTTCACCTTGACCTGGGTGAGGAGGAGATCAGTGCAGGAGACCACCAGGGCATGGTGTTTGGTTATGCCACTGATGACACTGAAGAATGAATGCCTCTAACCATTGTCTTAGCACACAAGCTCAATGCCAAATTTGCTGAACTACTTCGCAACGGCACCATACCTTGGTCTCACCCAGATTCAAAAACTCAAGTGACTGGGCAGTACATGCAGGATGGAGGTGCTGTGCTGCCCCTCAGAGTCCACACGATTGTGATATCAGTTCAGCAGGATGGAGATGTTTGTCTTGATGAGATGAGGGAGGCCCTGAAGGAGAAAGTTAATAAAGCCATTGTTAATGCCAAGTGTCTTGATGAGGACACAGTTGACCACCTACAGCCTAGTGGCACATTTCTTATTTGGGGGCCTCAGACCAGTGCTGGTTTGACTGGTCAGAAGATCACTGCGGACACTTACGGAGGCTGGGGAGCTCACGAGGAGGCCCCTTCTCCGGAAAGGCTTATAGCACTCTGCTGTGTATGCTGCTGGTGCCAAAGTCCCTTGTCACGGGTGGTCTCTGCAGAAGGGTTCTTGTGCGGGTCTCTTAGGCTATTGAAGTTTCTCAGGCAGGATCAGTTTCCATTTCCCATTGTGGCACCTCTCAGAAGGGTGAGATATTGTAAAGAAGAATTTTGACCTCTGCCCTGGAGTCATTGTCAGAAATCTCCATTTGAAGAAACCAATTTATCAGAGGACTGCAACCTTTGGCCACTTTGTCAGGGAAGGCTTTCCATGGGAAGTACCCCAAAATCTCTATTGGTTAGCCTTTCTACCCCAGACTTGTTGGCGATAAGCTACAGAGAAGCCTTCAAGCTCTGAGAGGAAGCACCCCTCCCCTATGTTGTTTCCTGTCTTCCTTCAGCTCCTGATCAGTTGCTGTCCTTCTATAATCAATGATGCGGATTAGAGCTATTGTGAGGGCCTGGCTGAAAGTAGGACTTCTCCTGGTCCCTGGTGTTTTTCCACCATGATAATGACTTAGTGAGCGCAGGTGGTCCTTGTAACTGCCTAGAAACAGACAACACTGTAGTAAATTATGCACTGAAATTGAGCCTTTGTGCATCGACTTCCCACCCAGTGCTGAAAATGGCGTTGTCATGTGCACGTAAAAAAAAAATTGCCTGTTATATTTGTCAAACATTTAAATAATTCATCCCAAATGTGATGACTGGGACTACTTCTCCTTAGTGAGGCATGTGATATCAACTGGTATTAATGATTTCATGTGTCTTATATGAAGGCTGGACCTTCCCCACCCTGAAGTAGAAGATCAGCAACAAAAGAATATCGTCAATGAAATAGCTTGACACAATAGCTGCAACAATGGATTCAAACATGACAACAATTGTAAGGCTGGAACAGGACCAGGCAGTCTTTTGCTCTGTTCAGGTTGCTATGAATCTGAAACAACAAGTATGTAGAACATTTCCCCCTGAACTATGAAAGATTATATTACACTCTCACAATGCCTTTCTATCACCAAATATGTCGGTGCACATTTCTTCAAAGCTGCATTGTTTTACATACACATAATCCAATGATCAAAATCTGAAGCGTAACGTGTATGCTACCTTCAAAGGCAGTAATTTGAAATCACCTGCGGCTCCACAGGAGAAACACTTTATACTCCTATAAAGTGCCATAATCTCAAAAGCCCACAGGGCAACTCTACTCTGTCCTATAAGGTCACCAGGTTTCAGAATTGATTCAATGTCAGTGAGCAAATATCTCAAACCCCAAGGTCAGTAGTTCAAACCCACCAGCTACTCTTCAGGAAAGAGCTGAGACCTTTTACTCCATTAAAGATCTACGGCCTTGGAAGCTTACAGAGGCAGTTCTATAGACTCTGTTCTATAGACTATGAGTTAGAATTAACTTGAAGGCAGTTTAAGAAAGAGATTGAGATGATCAAATCTTCACATCATATTCCAATTTCACTAAATTTTCCGTTAATTTTTGTGATGAGGAAAAAGGTTCTGGTTTAAGAGCATACATTTCTGTTTGTTGTATGTAACTAGTCTCTTTGTAGTTCTTTAGCATTTCTTTGATGTCCAATAATCCTAACATTGATAAAGTACACAAACCCTTAATTCAAGCTGGTCTGCTATTCCTCATGAAAATATTTAGGTTTTACATTTTAGAAAGGATTAACATAGAAGACATATAGTGATCTCCACTGAAGAATCACAAAAAGACAATGATACTCACGTGTCCTAATATTTGCGATGTCAACTTCTATTAGTAGGTGAGTTAGTGAATATCAGGTTTTCCCAATGTAAATTAACTCTTTTCCACTTCAAATTAATAAATATCTTCTGGGTAGATATTTTGATGTTATGCAATATTCTGTTTGTCATAAAACTTTCACCCAAAAGTTTAAGCAGTGTTTCTTAATTCTTGCCTGAAGTCTTTATTATTATGGTAATTGCCAAAGAGTGATTTGTTGACTTTGAGGTGCTCTTGTAGGTCACCCTGTGGAACAATTGTACTCTGACATACAGGGTCATAATGAGTCATAACAAACTCAGTGACACATAACAAGTTCACCCTCTTTTTTCAAAGAGTTCTGTTTGGAGGAAATGGTATAACACTAACTAAACAGTGAAGACAATGTTTCAACACTATCCATAGAGTTTTCAGTGACTAATTCCTCTGAAGTGTCCACTTACTCTTTCTTCGTAGTCTATTCTTTGTCTGGAAGCTCTGCTGAAAGCTATTCACTTTGAATGAACCTGCTGGCATTTGGAAATACCAGTAACATAGCTTCCAGGATTATAAGATTTTCAACCCATGAACCCCTTGAATCTCCCTGAGTTTCAAGTTCCTTGACTTAGAACAATAATGGATTCCCTGGGACATTGAAATGGTAATTAGTACATAGAAAATTCACCCCTAATTGTATTTCAGACCAGGCACCACTGTATTTCTGAGATTCAACCTAGAGACTATAGAGTCAAGTTACTATATTAAACTTAGATGAGATGTCTTCCATCAACTACATCAACTACATCATTTTGGTAAACTCAATTTGTTTTTAAATTTCAGACAATGTGGTTTTCTATTCCAGAATATCTATTTGATTCTTTACCGTAGTCCTATTTTTCTGCTTTTTATTGGTTGTCGAACATTCACAAGCATATCAAGCAATAGAAGACGAATAATCAAAACATAGAAGAATTGATGATGTATTTGAATTGTGGTTCTGGTAAAGCATAGTGAATAAATATAACTGTCAGAGAACAAGCTGTTTTCTGAATAAGTACAGTCAGAATGTTTCTTAGATTGAAGGATGGCAATGACTTCATCTCAGATACTGTGGACTTGTTATCAGGAAAGCACAATGTCTATAAAAGGACCACATGCTTGATACAGAGTCATCAAAAAAGTAAACGACTTTCAACAAGATGGACTGAGAGACGTAGTGCCTACAATAGCAACTGAGATAGCACAAAACTAGGTGATGTTGCTTTCTGGTCTGTAGAGTCACTATGAATCACAACAATTTTGCCACTACCTTTTAATTCACGATGAACATACTTTTAAAATTTATTTTTAAAATCTTTATAAACAGTCCAATGGTCTTTTTCATGAAGATTATTAAGTTCTCTCATTTGTTTGTTTTTCCGATATTGTAGGACTATATTCTGAACACTATTGATGCCGTGCTACATACATCCAATTCAATTATGATCTTTTGGAGGAAATTGACTTTTTATTGTTGATTAAAGTTGTTAATTAACTGTTAAAGCAGTTAATGTGGCTAAATTCAAATGATAATATCTGTCTCTTCTGGCAGAACACAATTCAGTTCCTTTAGCCTTGGTTAACTGAATTGTTTGAAATGTGTGCCACATATACTTGATTTGTGATCAAACAGATATATAGACAGAATATAGGAACAGAATTTTTTGCTCTGCTTCTCTGACTCTTTCTTCTTTATGATTCCATCTTAGTTTTCCAGTGGTTGTGGGTCTTCTGAAGTTTGTCCTCTTTCTCTGTGTACTAGTCAGAGTGTGAAGGATTTAATTTAACATGGGACTTGCTTGGCTGGTCCCATATAGCTGACTGGAACCAGTCATAGTGCAAATCTCACCATAAAAAATCCCAACAAATCATGAGGGGGTATGTTCCCCACCCCACACCCCCAAAAAAACAGGGGAAAAGCTCCACAGGACAGAGCTTACATAGTACACATTTTTCCTACTAGAGGAACATCAAGCAATAGCTCTGAGCTAGTGCACCCAGTGACGTCACCTGGGGAGATTCTCTCCGGTCACAGTGAATTTTTTCATAAAAGCAGTTGTTGGTCTAGGTACATGAGAGAATCAAATCCACAGAAACTCATATTTTAAGAAAGAGTTTTATATATAGGTAAGTGCACATCAAGAAAGCATCCCAGGCTGAGCCGCCATGGTGTAGTGGGTGAGTGCGGGACTGCGGCCCACGGGCTTGGTGGTTCAAATCCAGCAGCGGCTCTCCAGGATCAGGGCTGGGTAGCTCCCACGACCACCACAAGGCAGTGATGTCCAAAAAAAAAAAAAGAAAACATCCCAACCCAGTGCTGCCCAAGTCGACAAGTCCAACATTAACCCATATGTCTGAAACCAATGCACAAAGTCCTCCTCCATCTCACAAGACATATACAATGATGTCAGCTGCAGGAGAAAAGCTGAATCAGTGGATGTGTAAAAAGGTAACACATCAGTGAATGTGTCAGTGAATGTGTGCTGGCAGGGTTTTCCACAAGCTCCAACACTGAGAGCTGCATTGGGCTAGGTCTATGTGGCTTCTCTTTGGGATGTCTTGCAAGAAGTGAGCCTTAATGGCTGAAGCAGGGAACTGGCTAAGGCAACTGGACCCTGGTCTAAGCGTCACAAAGCAAGAGATTGGAGTATTGGAAAGGTGAGACTTACCAAGCCATTTATCCCTTGGCCCTTCAATTGATCTCACCTGTGTTTATCGGCCAAGTTGGCAGAATAAACATTCACTATCTGAAGCAGTTTCTCTAGATCCTCCTCTTTTTAAAATGGCTGACGTAAGAGATCAGCATACAGCTGTGAAATTTTTCTTCCTGCCACAGAAACTCTTGTGATGTTGTTCAGTTTAAAAGTGCAGTGCTATGGGGAAAACTCGAGTGCATGAGTGTTTTTCTCATTTCAAAAAAGGTGAAATGCTGATTGATGACAAACCTTGTCCTGGACGTGCACCAACTTCCAGAATGAATGAAAATGTTGACTTGTGGCATATTTAGAGTTCCTTCAACCAGGTGGGACTATTAGTTAAACTTTCTATTTGGAGGTTCTGAACAAATAATATCACAGTGTGTGACCCAAAAAGAGGCAGCAGGGGAGCTGACAGGGGAGCTGGTTTTGCAACCACAAAAATGCATCTCTACGTTCATGTAGGCATCTTAGTATTATGGCAAAAAAAAACAAACAGCATACCTTTCTTGTCCCATGTAACTTACTCATCTGATCTTTCTTTGTGCGACTTTCTTTTTGTTTCCATGAACAAAGTGGGACATGAAAGGACAGTGATCTGACAATATAGAAGAGGTGAAGAAAAAAAATGAGGGAGGTACTGTCAGCCACCCAAACAGATAAGTTTCAAAAATGTTTCTAGGAGTGAAATCACAGATTTGACAAACATATTAAGTGTAATGGAGAGTACTTCGAAGGCGCTAAGGTTGTTTTGTGAAAACAACAAAACCCTTAAATACATAGCTTTGGGGTGAGGGAGAGAATTCAGGATTTGGAGGGGTAGCCCTCATATACTCGTTCATCCCATGTGTCAGGTGCCCACCACTATTTGCCTGCTTTTGTCCACATTGCCATCTTTTCCAGAATTTTTTGTTGTAATCTACGGTTGACAGAAGTAGCCATTACCAATGATGGAACAGATTGATCTCACTGAATTAATCAATTATTTGAAATAAGTTCCTCTTTCTCAATAACATTCTTATGGTTAAATTTATTTCCATTTTTTTTATTTCTTCATGTACTTAGCAGATGTATTGTGTGGGGCACTTTATTGTAGGCTGTCACAGAATTGTAAAAGATGTTAGGGCAAGAATGGCCCCTACCCTGGAGACCCCAATTCCCACTACATGGAAAGCAACCCCCCATCCAAGAAGAATTTCCATCAGAGGACAGCACTGAAGCTACAACTCAGGAAGAGGGATGTGTCTGAACCAGAGCACGTGGGAGCACATGAAGGGGGAGGACAAGAAAGTGAAGCACATCCTGTCACACCCTGCCTTGAGGATGATATCCCTGCTCAGAGCAGTCAAAGCACAACAAAGACCATATGGCCATTCCTACTATGAGCCATGACATCCCTCACTGATCCATATCCCTATGGGGGACAACACTGGAGACACAGTGTGGAAATTGCACTGATCTGACCCTTTCACCCTGAGGCAAAACTCTAGGAACATGCAGCAGAACAGCAAGAGGAGCAGAGCAAGGAAGTCTTGAGGGAATACCAAAAACAGGCTTTGGGGCCAGGGTATGGCAATCCATCAGACTCAACAGAAAACACTCTTAATGGTCAACAAGCAGATCTTGAACTATTTACAGGCTTATCTTTTTTGTGTGTCATTGTTTTTTTGTTGGCCTTGTTTTCTTTTGTTGCTTTGTTTTTTTCTGTCTTGTTTTTTGTAAATATTATTATCTCTGCAGGTCTATCTAGATAAGACAGGCTGGATATACAATCTGGAGGAGGAAACATTGAGACTGACAGTTCCAGGATACATGGGAGAGAGGGAGTTGGGGGAAAGGAAGTAATGTTAACAAGTCCAGGGACAGGGGAACAAGTGATCCAAAATCGGTGGTGAGGAGGCGTAAGAGACCTGGTAGGGCTTGATCAAGGGCATTGTAACTAAGAGGAATTACTAAAACCCAAATGAAGGCTGAGCATGTTAATGGGGAAGTAAAAGGAAATGGAGAAAAGAACTAAGAGGCAAAGAGCAGATAGACATTGGGACTCCACTCAAGTACACCTTCAATGCAAGAACACTTTGTTCTACTAAACTGGCATTCCAGGATGCACACTTTCCTGACATGATTACTGAAGGCAAATGGGTGCATAAGAAAATGTGGTGAAGAAAGCTACTGTTGACTGGCTATCAAAAAATATAGTGTCTGGAGTCTTAAAGGCTTGAAGGTCAACAAGCAGCCAACTAGATGGGAAACAACAAAGCTTGAAGAAGCACTCCAGCCTGTGTGAGCACAAGGTGATCAGGCAACAAAGAACAAAAAATCATATCACTGTGAATGCAGGGGAATACAGAGTGGCGACCCAAAGCCCATTTGTAGCCAACTGGGTATCCCCTTACAGAGAGGTTGCAGGGAGGAGACAAGTAGCAACAATAAAGCATACAACTTTCCTCTAGTTTTTAAATGCTTACTTTACCCCCATTATCATGATCTCAGTTTTACCTTAAAAATACAGCTGGACCAGAGAATGTACACAGGTAAGATCAGAGTTGGAAACACAGGGGATTCAGGACAGATGAGAGTGGAGATACTGGGAGAGTAGAGGGAAGGCGGGGTAGAAACGGGTAACTGATTAAAAGGATCTACATGTAACCCCCTCCATGGGATGCAGGCAACAGAAAAATGGGTGAAGGGAGACTTCGAACAGTGTAAGATATTACAAAATAATAATAATTTATAAATTATCAAGGGTTCATGGGGTGGGGTGGGGAGCGTGAGGCCCTGATACCAAAAGCTCAAGTAGAGAGTAAATGTTTTGAGAATGATGGCAACAAATGTTCAAATGTGATTTACATATTGGATCTATATATGTATTGTGGTATGAGTTGTACAAACCCCTAATCAAATGATTTAATTTTTTTAAAAGAGAAGAATGACCCCTACCTTCAAAAATTTTGAAATATCATTTCAAAAATGAACTAATAAAAAGTTAAATAATATGCATCACTGTGCACACCCAAGTACCAGATGAATGTTAGGGCTAAGAGTGCTTTTGTTACTCAGAATTTGGTCCATGGGTCAACAGCACTGGCCACTCCTGAGAGCTTTTAGAAATTAAGAATCCTAGGCCCCATCACAAGTCTTCTGAATCAGAACCTGCATTTTCAAAAGATGTTGTGGCAGTCATGTGCTTATGTTAATTTTATGATTGAAATATAGGACTGGAGTCTAGCCTGTTAATCTGGAGATAGCCATTGAGTAGCCAATGAGGCCTCCATGTAGGCATGGCTTTCTCCTGAGATTTCTGGGATATATCGTGATATTTCCCTTGTGAAGATGAGAAGATATCTCCCCAGTTGTTGGGAGTTAGTCCAAGAAGCTGGAGGAGTCGGTGGAGAGACCACACAGGTTTGCCCTGATGGAGCCAGACCTCTGAAGCGGGGCACCCACATGGAGACCTCTGCCAGTGATGAGTTGCTTCTGCTGTTGATGGACCTTGAGGCCTGGAAGTGAGGAGCCATGGGGAGATCTCTGCCAGCACCAGGATTCTGCACCCACTGTCCTGTGACTTCGTGAGTTGGAAGTAGACTATATAGACAGATTTTGGGCATATGGGTTAATATCGGACTTATGACTTTCAACTGGACTGGGCTCAATGTCCTGTTCCTCTTGTATATAAGCCTTTTCCTTATATCTATATGCATGTCTATGAAATCTGTTCCTCTGGTCTACCCGGACTAACACAGATGTGTAGATAACACCAGTTGAATTTTGAGAAGCATTGCTCTAGAAATTCGCAAGAGAGGACTCCCTACAGAAGAATGAAGAATAAATTAAATAGAATATGATATTTCACATTCTGGATGTCCTAAGAAGCCAGGAATGAGAATTGTAGACAGAGAATACCAGACCAAGCTACATAGTAGTTCAAACTGGGGAGTACTTAAGAAACAAAAGTCGAGGTTTATCAACTAGAGTGTTTTCCTATGCGAATTAGAAAAAAAATCACCCCTCAAAAAATGTGTACAAAATAAGCTATTTACTACCTGAACAAAGCCATACAAAAGACATTCCTTCCATTTTTTGCTCTGCCATTCACTGATCCTCAGCATATTGATTGTTTTCTTACGCATCTTCCTGCTCCCTCCAAGATGTCTGGCTCAACTTCAAGCATTCGGTGCAGCATCAAATATGTCTTTGTTCCATTTTTAACAGTCAGAAAGAGCTTCCCAGAATCCATCAGTAGACTTTCCCTTTTGCCTCATTTACCAGACCTCTGTCAATGTACGTGTATCAAACCAATCGCTGGGGAACCTACAGGAGACCACTGTGATTGATTAGAAAAGAGCCCAGCGATTCTTGAAGGACAGGCTCCTGGGCAAAGACTGCATGAAAATTTTAGTTCTATTTCAACAAGCTTCTACTTTCCTATGGCTGCTTTTCAAACATAAACTACCTGCCACCTCTCCCTCTTCCTTCCTAACAGATCACCAATCCTCAGAGTCTTTCTTTATCAAGCTTCTTTATTTAAAGAAATGGATATTGGAGCAATAAATTATAGCCAATGGAAAACATATAGGAAGAAGATAAAGAATGACATTCAGCTCTTTATTAATGCTATTGCTCATCTTACCCTTCAGAAACACTTTTGAACTCCACATTTTAAAAGATATTCTTGATTTTACCTTCAAGAGTGTCATCATAAAAATACTAAATTATGACAAACTAATAAGTTAAAATCCAGGTCCTGTTCCTCATGGTTTTTATTTGATTTTTTTTAATACAGAGAGTGAAACTTAAGATTTAGGGAGTGACATCTGGTTAATTAAACATCTATTTCCTCCTACTTGCTCAAGAGATCTTTAACCCAGAAAGTCAGCACTGAGATAATAATTAAAGTAAATCCAAAGAGTAAGATTAACTTTTTCGCTTACTATAATTAAAAGTAAAATAAAAGCAATGTGCTGAGAAAATTACCTGTCTTTACCACGGCACTTACTGAAATAGTGAATTCTCCATTTTACTGTCCTTTTGTCCTTGTGATTAGAATTTTTGGTTTCCAGGAACAGCTGTTTTGCAAAAGTTTGTAGATGCATCTTTGCCGAAGGTAAGGATTCTACTTATTCCTCTGTATAGGAACAACAATTCATATGTAGCTTTCAGGTACACAATCATCCAGCCTGCAAAGTGTACTAACTCAATCCATTGCACTGGTTTTACCTGGCCCACAAGTTCTTGATTATCCATCATAATCTAGCCCACGAACAATGAATCTTCCATAACTCCTCCATAGTAAACCACAGTATTGAACACGTTTCAGCAGTGTTTCGAATGTTCCAGGAATAATCAGTTTTCTAAATCCTTCTACTCCTCCTTTTAAATCCACTTCAAATTTGCCTGTCCCATTTAGCATGACTTCTTCCTCAGGCAGCTTCCTCCTCAAAGTCTCATTGTAGTGGTGCTTGGGTTTCTATATACCTCTCCCCCTCAAAATATCCTGATATGATAATCACTAGACAGTAGATGCAATCATTGTTGGAAAATAGTTGGCGGGAGACAATAACACAAAAGCAGAGTAGCCAAGGACTTCTTTGAGAGTTAACACTGCCACTTATGATTTTCAACACCCTTTACCAACTTGAGAAAAGTTGACTATGGCTTTGGATAAAATGGTGCTAATTATAGCAATAGAAAATGTGACACATTCTATGAAAGTTTTGTGAACTCATGTCATTATAGTTCCATGTCATACTACATAAGTGTATCAATGCTTTCCATTAATTATGAACTTTAAAGATCTTCTTTGTTCTATTTCAATGGTTTCCTGTATTTGTTCATTTTAGTCTTCTTTCTGTAAGAGTTGTAGCTTCAGATCCCCATTTCTATCCTACTTTGCAGTATGCAAAGCAAAGCTCATATTGAAACTTTGACTAATGCTTTCAAAATCACCACACACACCATATGTCTTTCCATAAACACAGCCATTATTTTACTGGCTGCTGTCAACAATCCAGTGGGCTTCTTTAGAAGAGGTTAACATTAGCATTCTTAAAATAAAATGTGATCTCATTTTATAGTTTCGTTTCTAAATATCATGCACCTTGGAGCTTTTCACTCTAAAAGCATAAAATCTCATTCATGCAACTCCATAAAATGTTTTTTTATAATTTATTTTTGCAACCAAGTGATGATTAAACCTAAAGTGCACTAAGTGGTTTCTATTTTATATAACAACAAAACTTATATGCGGAATGACTAAAATCTATATTTACATGTTCAATCACTTGCCTCATAAATCCTCTAGACTTGATAGCCCTCATTAGCATTCACAGCATCCCAGGTGTGCAAAATGTATCATCTACTAATGCATACTTATCTATTTCAATGAATTAAGAAAACATGCTGAGAGATTTATTTTTGCAGTGTGGTCAAATTACGCTTATGAACTACAGCTTTATTTAGAAAGAAGTAAGTACCTCACAATCTCTCTTGATCCCATGGTAAACAGAAACGAGGCAATAGAAAATATAATATTAGAATGGAACAAATTAGTAAATCCAGGGTTTTAATCCATGCGTTCCACTTGTCCCCACTGCTGAGAATTTGTATCTCAACTCCAGAAACACTGAAAACAGAATCTATACCTTAAGAAGATCTTCAGGCTATTTCTATAGATTTCACGTGAGGTTTTCTTAATTGTAAAGCCTACTCCAGCCTATCTGAGAACAAGGAGCAGAAGAAGAAAGGTCCAAGACTAAATACATGGTGCTTGTGGGAACTGGGGTTTTTTTTGGTGTTGACATGGCACAGGTAAGCAAGATAAGGTCAGCTAAGTAAGGCCAGAATCCACTACCCAGTGCTAGATCAGAGTCAAAGACATATTGAAACTAAGGTTTGCCTTAAAATAGACCCCAAAAGCTGCAGAATATAGCAGGATCTACTATCTAGCTCTGTGCACGGAGATGTTGTAGAAACGATCACACTCCAGCAACAATGCGTGCACCCAGGGACCAGAGCTTGGTTTCAAAAATGCTCTTCTCAATAAAAAGAACCAATGTGTCTTGAAGATATGACTGTTAAAGGGCTAGGGCAGGGCAGATACAGGATGAGCCTGAACCATCTTCTAGTCACAGAAAATAAGAAGTGATCAAAGACAAAATTATGGGAACGTGCAATGAATTTTTCCATGATCTTTTTGAAGTCCCCTCATACATATCCATGAGTTTATATCTATTTAAAAGGAGAACTGAATACATAAATAGAGAAGAGATAAATCTCCCAAGCAGAAGAATGCCAAATAATTTTTGTAGATACTCTCTCCTCATGCAGGTGGAGTTTAGCTATGATTTCCTGGAGTATAAACTACCTGGTGACTTGTTTTTAAGGAATAAAGTACTAAAATGCAGTAAGTGAGAAACCATACCATTTATAAAACTGGCAAACACTACTTTGACCACAAGATCAAAGTTAAAACCCAGGTGTGCAAAATGTATCATCTACTAATGCATACTTATCTATTTCAATGAATTAAGAAAACATGCTGAGAGATTTATTTTTGCAGTGATAAATCTATCTATTTATTTATGTATCTATTAATGATAAATTTATTGTTTCAGTAATAAATCAAGGTGAATGCATGAGCCCTTGATTTGATGCAACTTTACCTCAGCAGCATTCTTTACTTTTTTCTTATTAAAAATCATTTTATTCAGGGCTCATACAATTCTTATCACAATCCATCAATCCTTTGTGTCAAGCATATTTGTACATTTCTTACTATCATCATTTTAAAGCCTTTTCTTTGTACTGAGTCCTTGGTATCAGCTTCTCATTTTTCCCCTCCCTCCCTTATGAAACCTTAATGATTTATAAATTCTTAATTTTTTTCATGTCTTACACTGAGCGGTGTCTCCCTTCACCCACTTTACTGTTGTCCATCCCCCTGGGAAGGCATCACAGTTAGATCATTATAATCAGTTTCCCCTACTTCCCACCACCTTCCCCTTGCCCTCCTGGTATGGCTTCTCTCTATATGGGTCCTAAGGGGTTTATCTGTCCTAGATTCCCTATAATTCCAGATCTTAGCTGAATCTGTATACATGATCTGGTCTAGACAGATTTGTAAGGTAGAACTGGGGTCATGACATGGTGTGTCGGGGGAAGGGGTGAGGAAGCCTTAAAGGACTAGAGGAAAGTTGTATGCACCCTGACTGGCTCATCTCCTCCCTGCGATCCTGCTGTAAAGGTATGTCCAATTTCCTACAGATGCTCGTTGTACCTCCACTCCACACTCCACCCCCTATTCATAATGATAAAATTCTTTGTTCTGTGTCTTTGAGGCCTGATATCTGATCAAAATGGCACTTAGTGATCACATAGGCTGGTGGACTTCTTCCACGTGGGCATTGTTGCTTCTCAGCTAGATGGCAGCTTGTTTATCTTCAAACCTTTAAGACCACATAGGCTGGTGGACTTCTTCCACGTGGGCATTGTTGCTTCTCAGCTAGATGGCAGCTTGTTTATCTTCAAACCTTTAAGACCCCAGACACAGCAGCCTTATTTTCAAAGACCTGTAACCTAGATTGATTGTGATTAAAGACATTAGACACTCCAAATGTAGAAATAGACTATGATAGAGCTGACTAATATACACCTATCAGAATTTCCAATGTCTTCAAAAATAAAGGAAAATCTGATGTAGTCACCAACAGGAAGAGTGTTCATAGTACTGAGAACCTGAGACAGAAAAGGCACACTAGAGAAAATGAAATGGCTTGGGGGCCATATCTGGTCTCCTTTAGCAGCCCAAGACCTATGGGCACAAGGTAGCGGTCAGACATAACTCCACCTTCCATCTTTCTCTACCGTATTCTGACACCCGCCATTCCTCCTCCGACACTTTACTTCTCCGTTGGGTTGGGTAATTCATGGCAGTGGCCACACGGAACTCACGAACTAGACTCACAAGTCTCAAATTTATTAGGGAAGTTAACGGATTACTGCAAGCCGAGATCAGAAAATATTAAGGATACAGTTCCTGGTATCCACAGAAACCCCTCTTCTGCAGCAGGAGCCAAGTCTCTCTCTCTGGGCCTCAGCCTCTCAGCCATGTGACCCCTTTGACTTGTGTCTATAAGGACCAAGAAGCTCTCCTGCCATCCGACCTGACGATGTCATTATCTCAGGTCTCAAGGGCGCAGCCCAGATGCTCTCTGAGAGAGGCTCCTTTGCTCTGTCCTGTGATCGCCTCACTGAAGCTTCTGGTGCCTCAGGTGCTTCTGCCATTTTAGGCAAGGGCCCCGCTCATTTCCACTGGGGGCTCTTTTCCCTGAATAGTCCCAGAATTCCCCTCCTTCTTTCTGAGATGGCTCTCTTATGCATTGAGGAGTGGTAAGTAAAACTGATCGTTCCCCTCTATTGATGCTTTACACACCTTCTTACATAGTCCCCCCACCCAAACATTCAGTGGGAGTTAGAGAGCCATGAGTAAGAGTCATATAAGAAATGTTGCACTTACCACAGGGAAAAACTAGGAAAATCCCAGTCCAGTGAAGGGGTTGCTATTACATTCCACACAGTCCTTTCTGACCCTGAGCAGCCCTATGTACAACAGAATAAAGCCTTATTGGCTCCCATGTCACCCTCACAAGCCTGGGTGAGACCATTCTTAGAGGGGTATCAATCCACCTTGTTGAGGAACTTTGCCTCCTTCACTGACCTTCCACGTTACCAAGAATGACGTACTTCTCCAGGGACTGGCATTTTCTGATAACATGTCCGAAAGTATGTGAGATGAAATCTCATTGTCCTCACTTCCAATAAGCATTCTGACTAGACTTCTTCTAAGACAGATTTGTTCATTCTTCTGACAGTCCACAGTACATTCAATATTCTTTGCCCACACCATAATTCAAATGTGTCTTCAGACAACTGTTAATTGTCCATGGGGTGATCAAAAATTTAATGTTTGGGATCAGGCACACCTTAGTGTTCCAGCAATATCTTTGCTCTTCGACACCTTAAAGAGGTGTTGTTCAACAGATCTGTGCAATCCATCATTTGATTTCTTGACTGCTGCTTCCATGGGGGTTGACTGTGGATTCAAGTAAAATTAAATATTTTTTGGTGGGGGGTGCATCACTGCCCTCTGGTGGTCGTGGGAGCTACCCAGCCTAGCTTCCGGAAAACTGCTGCTGGATTTGGACCTCCAAGCCAACGGACCGCAGTCCCGCACTCAACACTATGCCACCGGGGCTCAGCCCCAAAATTAAATCTTGACAACTTCAATAAATCCTTATAATTTCAATATTTTGTCTGTTTTTCACGATGTTGCCTATTTGTCCATCTGTGAAGCTTTTGTTTTCTTTACACGGACTGCTAATCCATACTGAAGGCTGTATTCTTTGATCAGTAAGTGCTTCAAATCTCTTCACTTTGTGTAAGCAAGTTTGTGCTATCTGCATATGTAGGTTATTAATAAGTCTTCCTTCAATGCTGCTACCATATTCTTGTTCATATAGTCCAGCTTTTGGGGCTATTTGCTCCACAGATAGTTTGAATAAATATGGTGGAAAGATTCAACTCTAACACACACTCTTTATGATTTTAAGCCATGCAGTAGATTGCTGTTCTATTTGAATGAGTTCTTCATGGCCAACGAACATGTTCTACATGAATACAATAAAATATTCTGGCATCCCTACTTTTCATAATGCTATCTATAATTTTTATGATTCACACAGTAGAATGTTTTTGCATAGTCAATAAAATAGAGGCAAGCATCTGTTTACCTATATATCTGTTTTTGTTTACTACTCATGACAAATGCATCGTAGTGCTGTGTTACAAATAGGTTAAATTGGATATACACTCTACAGCAACTCTACTAGCTTGACAAGTTTTCTGTAAATCTAAAACTACTCTAATATTCAACTTTTTATTTACATAAAAATTGAAAGTAAGTTTCAGTCCATTTCCTAAAATAAAGAGCCTTGAATTAAAGTTATTTTGTTCTGGGAAAATTAATACAATATAGCCTTTCATTATGCTAGCATAAAGTAACTGCACATCTTGGCTCTGGAGAGAGACCTGACTACTTGTATTTCTGAGGATAAAGTTGAAGACAGTCTGATTGGCTAGGTAAATTGGCGGTATAAAAAGTTGGGAAAAAATTTGGGCAGATTTACTGCTATTTATCTCTTGTTGCTCACTTTGACAACCTGCTTCCTTCAAGACTACAGCCTTGGAAACCTTCTGAGGCAGCTGTACTCTTTTACACATGGGGTCTCCATCATCCAGATTGACTGTTTGCATCATGCTAAATAGTACCACTCTATAAAAACTAGGTTTTGTGTCAACTTACCTGGACCAGGATTCTCAATTATTTGGTGGCCGAACCGCCCCATCACACCCCCAACTCTCCCCTTTATGTTACATTATGTAACATCTTGACATTATGTTGATGACATAATGCAATCAGCCCATGATGGTAGCTGCTAGGAGCAGCAAGCACGTAGGGGAATATTTAGATGGAGTGCCATCCCTTCATCTGGTCGCTCCCTGATGCAATTAGAAGGACGTCCCCCACCCCCCCACACACACACCCAGGAAGTGGCTTACTCTCGACTTAAGGAGACCGTCATGGTAAAGCTAGCTTGCTTCTTTCTGCTTTGGATCCTGCATCTGGCTATCTGACCTCTAGTTCTGTGAACCTAAGTCAGTCGCCCACCATATTGCCTGCTGACCTCAGGAGCCATGAGCAGTCTCCTAGATGGCCTGCAGATCTTGGATTCATTGGACTCTGCAGCCACACACTTGAACTCTTTACCGTGGATTTATCTGGCTCGGCATCTGTCAGGCTGCAGTTTTCCTGCTTCCTGCAGCTACATGAGTGAAGAACTAGCTCAAGGTACCATCTAGTCCATGGACTTGAATCACATTTTATTTATCTACTTCTATGATTTTGTGAGTCATGTTCTTGACATATACATATATATCACAGCTTCTTGCTTCTCTAGGGAAATCAGACTAACACATTCCAAACACACTGTTATCTTTTCCTCCATATTACACAGGATTGAGGTCAGCTGTACTTTTATGTTAAATATTAGCGAGACCAAAGTAAAATATTTTACTCCTTTAAATACAGAAAATATTGCCCTTGGGGAGCTAATATTCTATACCCATGAATGCCTTTTAAAGATCTTTGCTTTTTGTACCCACCAATTCAAAGATGTTGTGTCATAAATGCTACCAATTCTCAAATAATTCCTTAAAAATTCTTTGGTCATCAGCAAAAGATAATGAAGGCAAAGGAAGTGAAAGTTAAATTGCAGAGAGGTAAATACTGTTATCTACAAAATTCTGCAATGATGCTGACCTACAAGTAGATGCACGGATAGACACACAAACTGAACAAGTGTGGGAGGGAGAGTGGGAGTGTACCCACAAATGTGTGTGTGTGCTCAGCAGAAGATATTTTGTGCATGTGTTTTTTCTTTTGCTGCAAATATATCCATGAATGTAGTAGAACATACAGGAAGCAAAGTGTGAAATTCTCTTCAACATAACCAAACACACTGAAATGAATTAAAGGGTCCAGGCTCCCAGACCATGGTCTCAGGGGATAATAAAATCAATTGGCATAATACCATTTACAAAGAAAGTGTTTTGTAAGCGAGTCTTGAATGGAAGTTTTAAAATTGTGAGTGGCTATCTAAGATGCAATTATTGGTCTCCCTGGAGAAAAAATAGTGAAGGAAATTAAGAGTTGTGGAAACAAATAGTCCAATGGCCTAATAGACTTTGTGAACATCAGTCTCTAAGACTGTGAAGAGAGAGAGTTAAAGGAGAACTAGGTGATGCTTGGCTACCATTATCAAATTATTTGGAAGGAATGACATTTGAAGGCTGTGGATAGACTGAGAGAAATATGGGGGACAAACTCAAATCATAAAAGAGATCAAGCTTTCTAGAGGAACCCCCTAGACACCATTCACCTTTAAACATAACCTCAATTTTCAGCCGAACACCAGTACTAAGGTCTGTGGATAAGACAGGGCAAAATGTCCATCTAATATGTGGTGTGCCTGAGAGGGAAAGAATCAAGTTGGAATTAGGAGAGAGGAGGACTCCCTGCATTGCAATCATTTGAAAGCAGATGGTAAAAGTGGGTCATCAATGAACATCAGGCAAATGTGCATGCGATTATTTTGATAGGTGTTCAAGTTTAAGGAAAGAATGCAAATTTGATGTTTAAACTTTCATTCCTAAACTCAGTTAAGTAGAAAAACACCTTTTGATGGTGCCTCCTGTGGGACCAGTGTTTCATGGAACCCACTTTGGAGAATTCCATTCAGTGTAATACAGGAAGCTTGTGGTCGATGGGCTACCATAAGAACAAGATCAATGTCTGAGTTCCCCCGAGAAGCAAAACTTGCGAGGTTTATTTAGGCATATGCAAATGCAACCCCACTGCCATTGAGTCAATTCTGATGTGTGGCAACCTTATAAGACAGAAAAAACATCCCTTTAAGGTTTCCAAGATTGCATCTTTCCTCTCTGGAGCGGCTGGTGTTCTCCAATTGCTGATCTTGTGGTTGAAGCCCTACACATAACCACTACATCATCAGGGCTCCATCTATGGAAAAATTAATATCAAGAACATGGCACAGTGGTAGAAGCATGCCAGTCCAAATCCGGGCATGTTCCAATTCTGTAGAGTGGACAAGTCCAAGTCCAAGCAGGTTCTAGGATTGTGAGTCAGATGTTAGGCTGGAGGCTTCTCCTGACTTGCATACCTGCTGGAGCTGATGAACTCAAAATTCACAGGAAAGCAATGAGCTGTGGTGCCCACAGAAGCAATTGAAGCAAGGTCAGATCTCTGAAATCTCAGGATGGAAAAGCAGTATGGTAGGTCAGTGGCTCAAGCTCAAAGAACCAGAGATGATGAAAACCTATCCTTGGTTTTCCAAATAATTGAAACCTATAAGAGAAGGCTGCCTTCTGGTGTTCCTACCTCAAAGCAGTTACAAAATAGTAATACCTCTACAGTTATTACCAAACAAATAAAGTGTTTCATTTACATATAATTTTGCCTTTAGAAGTTTGAGCTATTTGTAGATTCATGAAAACTAATCTTTGGCACTGGAAGAGTTACTGTAGAATTTTCAAAATTTGAATCCATTGACTGAAATTTAGGAGGAAGGAATGAGGGGTTGATATGATGTGGTGTTTTCACATGGTCACCTTAATAAAACTGTTACAAACTCTAATTTGAAAAAATAAATTACTATCTTCAATTTCTCAGATAAACCATTTTAAATTATCTTATTAAAATGGACATTGTTTCCCTTTCTTTTAGAAAAAAAATGGTTCTGGTTCCAAAAATGCATGCTTATATTTCATTTTTGCCAATACACTCCCTAAAAATGAAATGCTGAGTAGATAGACAAATTTTAGATATTTATCTAAAAACAAAAGAGAAAATGATAGTTCCTTTAAGGAGTGAACAAAGAAGGCAGATGATGCCCTGAAGTGTTAGTACTGTCACAGCAAATTAGTTTGAATATAAGCCATTAATCAGCTGTTGTCGCTTTTTGAGATCCTCTGTGAAGATTCTGAGTGAGTGTCCTTCACTGTGCTCCTTCAATGAGCTTTTTGAACTTGCCTCGGATACGGGCAAGGCTCATTTTTAAGACTAAAGATTGTTGTTGTTAGGTCCTTTCAAGTCGGCTCCAAACCATAATTTGTCTATGCACACTCACACACACACACACTCACACACACACACACAGTATGGTCCTGCACCATCCTCACAATTTTTACTATGCCTGAGTCCACTGAAGCAGCAACTGTGGCAAACCATTCTGTTGAGAACTTTCTTCTTTTTCACCACCCCTCCATTTTACCACACTTGAGGTCTTCTTCAAGCCCTGGCCTCTCCTGACAATATATCCAGAGTATGAAAGATGAAGTCTTGCCATCCTTGCTTCGAAGGAGCACTCTGGCCTTACTTCTTTCAATATATATAGGTTAGTCCTTTCAATGGTCCATGATTTTTTCAATATTCTTCTCCATCACCACAATGCAAACACATCTATTCTTCATTCTTCCTTATGTAATGTCCAATTTTCACATGCACGTATGCAATGAAGATACCATGACTTGGGTCAGGCACACCTTAGTCCTCAAATGATGATCCCGGCTCTTTCTTTAATGCTCGAAAGAGGTCTTGTGCAGCAGGTTTCCCTAACGCAAAGCATCTTTTGATCTCTCGACTTCTGCTTCCCGGAGCATTGATTGTGGTTCCCAGTGAGACAAAATCCTTGACAACTTCCACCTTTTCTCCATTTACCATGATGTTTCCTGTTGGTCGAGTTGTGCAGATTTGAGTCTTCCTTACATTGAATTGCAATCCATACTGAAGGCACCAATCCTTGATCTTTAAGAGCTGCTGCTTCAATCTCTCCTCACTTTCCACAAGCAAGCTTGTGTCATCTGCCTATCACAGGTTGTTAACAAGACTTCTTCTGATCCTGGTATCAACTCTTCTTCATTTAATCCAGTGTCTCTAATGATTGGCACAACATACAGATTGAACAAGTACAGTGAGAGGATACAACACTCTCACACACCTTTCCTGATTTTCAACCATCCAGCGTTCCCTCATCCTATTTGCACAACTACCACTTGATGCATGTACAAGCTCCTCGTGAGCACAATGAAGTGTTCTGGAATTCCCATTCTTCTCAAGGTTATGCATAGTTTGTTATCGTCCACACAATCAAATGCCTTTGCATAGTCAATAAAACAAAAGTGAACATCTTTTTGGTATTCTCTGCTTTGAGTCAAGGCTCATCTGACATCAGCAAGGATAGGCCTTGTTCCACACCCTCTTCCAAATCCAGAGGTAACTTCTGGAAATTCCCTGTAAATGTGCTGCCATACTGTTGCTGGACTATCCTAAGTAGAATTTCATTTGTGTGCAATATTAATGAAATTGTTCTTCTATAGCTTGAACATTCTGGTGGGTCACCTTTTTTAGGAATAGGGGGAAATATGAATCTTTTCCAGTCAGTTGGCCAGGTAATTGTCTTCCAGCTTTCTTGGCAATGATGAGGCTTGTTTTGGGCTAATGATTTCAGTGCAGCTTGCACTTGACCTTCAGTGGTTCTTGCTCACATCTTCTCTCCTGAAATTATGGACTGTTGACTGGTTCTTCCTGGTACAGTGACTTTGTGTATTCTTTCCATCTTATCTTGATGCTTCCTATATCATTCTATATTTCGTCTATTGAATCCTTCAAAATTGCAATTCAAGGTCCGACATTTTTTTTTTGGAGTTCTCTCAGTTTCAAACACACTGCGATGAGATTAGATTGCATTCCCTAAAGGAAAGAGCTCAACACAGGTTTGCGGAAAGAGCAGTCCATCTAGGTAGGTGTTTGTTTGACAACCAAAGTTCCTAACAAAACCCCACTCTGCTAGTCACATGGTCTACACAAAGCAAAGTCTCAGGGGAATCTAGAACACAGTTCTGGCTTTAAATTACTACCAGTACATTATACTGCCAATAACTCAAAACTCAGTGCTATTAAGTTGGTACCTACTAACTCATAGTGACCTACAGGGCTGGCTAGAATTGGTCCTGTGAGTTTTTGAGACTATAACAGTATATAGGAGTAGAAATTCCTATTTTTCTACCAAGGTGAGGCTGCTACTTTCAAACTTTTAACTTTGCAGATTTCAGTTCAACACATAACTGCTAAGGCACCAGGCATCTTGGTAGCAAATACTGCCAAAGGCCTCTGGTAATTCACTGGTAAAGCTTTTCCCCTCCTGGGATCAATTCCTTACATCTGTACCTCATTTGCAGTCACCAAGATAGGCAACAGCAGTCAAAGCACACCTCACTGCTGATTTTTCAACTAAAGCTTAAATTACCAACACTGGAGATAAATTCACATGTGGTAAATTCTGTTTATAAGAATGCTTATGAACTTAAAGGATTTCCTGTTTTCTGGAATTAACCTAGCACCACAAGACCTGATTACCATCCATCTAAGGAATTCAAATACAATTTTTTCAATATTTCTATATGTAAATGTACTCAACGTAGAATTTAAAGAATAGAAAAGAAGGGTGAATCATAGCTCATCATATTTTCAAGTATCTTCTATTTTCCCTATTTATATTCTACCCTAAAAATACTGTGGAAATGAATATAACTTAAGTCATGAATTAATTTAGAAAAAATATTTTTACCCATTATGCCAAGCAAAAGCATTCTCAATCACCCATCCTCAGCATGAGTACTTGATGAGAGCCACCGTATCTACCCAACAAGGTGGAAACAGGACTCAACATGTACTACATTTCAGATTTTCCTCACAGTCAAGCAGGGCAGGAAGAAAGGGTGAAGATTATTAATCAAACCAACCAAAGATAAATTATCATCTCTCTGTCCTCTACTTCTGGGCAGATTCTGTAACCCACTTCTTTGCCTGGAGACAGTTTTCCTTCCCACACCCATCATGCTCGGCTCCATGGCTCACAGCTCCCCTGGAGGGCAAGCGTAGGGCTTTGTGCTCTCCACAGTTTTCTGGTGCTGCTTCAAAACTAGCTACTCAAGCCGCCATCCGTCTGCCCTTGAGGTTTGCCTAAATGACTCTCCCAAGGCCACTGGAATCAAATTGAAAGCTCTGGGAATCGCCGTACAAATGAATTCTTAAAACCTTCCATCCTTCCTTCCTCTGGGAGGACAAAAATTTATCTTGTCACTGAAATAAATCTTTCTGCTGTTTCTGAGGCACTCCGAGGTTGACTGTCTTCACTGTACTACACACACGCGCGCACATGCACACACACTAACAACCTCTGCGTGAAAAATAAAATTTGAGTCGGTATGACTCAAATTCATTTTTAAATGAAACCTGCTGACATTCAACTTTGAGACTACTGAGAAACCAACTGCGACAACAAGTGGCTGTCATAAGCCGTGACAAGCGGTGGCTGGGAGGAGAAACACAAATAATGAATATAGAGATGAAAATATATTCAGAACAAAAATGGCGCCTCTGTAATTAGAAAAAGGTTTGTGGGGCTTATATGTGTTTGTCTGTTTTAAATGCATCCTGCTATCAATGGTGGCTAAGATGTGGGAAACCTGTTCATCAGTCGCTGCTGGTGGAAGAATATTAGTTTAAAAAAAAAGGTGACTCTTTATTAAAAGTAGAAACGACACATAATCTATGGCCCAGTGATCCTAATTTTAAGAAGGTAGGTTTTCATTTTTAGAGTAGGAAAGAGCAACAACGTGGAAAAATATTCAACAAGATGGCAATAAAACATGGTATATACACCAAACAATATTCTGCAGCCATTACCAAGTTTCTGGATGAGGAGATTCACATATATGATAATGTACACTGTGCACGACATTTATGTAGCCCTCCCTTGTTGAAACATATTGCCTGAAATGTGTCAACCTAGAAAGGGATCGAACAAGGGGTTAACCTGGTTTGCTACACAGTTAAGACCTTTTTTAATGCAACTTGGCAAAGCTAAAAGTAGATGGAAAGCACAAACTTGTTAATAGATTCCTTAGCTTATGTGTAACATGGGGTTTGGATTGAGAAAAGGATAAAAATGAGATGATGCGAATAAAGTGCAGAGCATAATATCTGGCATAAATCAATGTTCACCAATAGAATTACATGTATTTTCCTCTATATTTTCCAATTTTCTAGTCAGCATGTGTTGGTAGCATTGTAATTAGAAACTGTTGTAAAGGATTCTAAGTGACTATTGAATTCTAATTACTAACATGCACGCTTAAGTAATTATTTGTGATACCCACAATTTATTTTGAAATGCATTTTAAAAAGCTAAATTGGTAGCTTTTGAGATGTTGAGATGGAGTCAATTAATGTGGATGGCCCTTCCAGCCATAATCCCTTACGCGATATAGTTTGGGGCTCCATGCCTGTGGTTATAACCCCATTTTGGAGGGAGTTATTTGCTTTACTACTGCGCAAGGTTAAGGTGGAATTAAATCTTGACCTAGTAGAGAGTGTGAATCAAGTCATAACCTTTGCTTTGTTGGGAGTATCTTTACTTACTAGAGAGTATGAATTAAGGCATTATCCTTCATATTCCTTCATTATCCTTCATACCTTCAAGGTATGGTCCACTAAAGGACAAAAACAGCCATCAATGCCATTTCTCTGTACATAAAAATATCTCAGACAAAGAGAGAAACCCCCAGGGCATTGGAAGTGCACACTCCAGATCTCTATCTGAAATGGTGGAAGATGAAACCAGAGCCGGGAGAGATCGTGGCTATGGAGGCTAGAGGACAGGGCAAGAGAAGCAGCATCAAGACTAGGGGACTGAGAAATAGAGTGACCTGCTAGTTTCCTGGCCCAGGGATTTTGTTTTCTGGGTTTTTTTTTATTTACTTCCATAATAAACTCTCTTCCTTATTCAAAATCTAACAAAAGACTGTAGAAGAATAGAGGCGTTTGAATTGAGGTTCTGGAAGAGAATATTGAAAGTACCACGGACTGCATTAAGGACAAACAGATCCGTCTTAGAAGAAACAAGCCAGAGTGCTCTTTAGAGGCAAGGGTGGCGAGACTTTGTCTGCCATGCCTTGTCCATATTGTCAGGAGTGACCAGTCCCTTAAGAAGGATATCATGTTTGGTAAAGTGGAGGAGTGACAGGAAAAGAGGAAGGCCCTCCACAAGATGGATTGATACAGTGACTACATTAATCATCTCAGTTATAGGAACAATTCAAGGATGAAGCATAGGGTCACTATGGGTACCCAACAACAACAACAAACACCTTTCATTGTGAGTGTTGTCTGTGAGTTCAGTGTGGTCAGTGCAATAAAGGGTTGAACCTACCACAGAAGTAGCATGTCATAGGAAGAATGGATGGTGTCCAACAGGGTGAAGGCAATGTCTGGTCCATGACTCAGGGCGATAAGAAAGCCGGAAAAGGTCAGTGACAGCCTCCTGTTCCATTTAGTACAGAATCCTTTTCAACTGTGCTATATGCTTGTGAATGTTTATGCTAAAACTTAGGGTGAAATTCTATTTTAAATGTCTCATACATAAAGTTATACATTAAATTTACATTTACATTAAACTTACATTACTTAAATCCTAACCAAACTCATGTCATTGAGCTGTCTTGCACAATAGAAACCAAACATTTTTACTTTTCACTTGCCCAATCCACCCTTGCAGCTAGGGTTCTGGCACTTAGTCAAATCTGATGCACGAACCAGCTAACCAAGTACAAAATCGAGGGAAAAGAGAAGCAGTAGTAGCCTACTTTGACAGGGATGGCTGTGGCCATGAGGTCGAATTCATTGTGGCAGACATAAGTGCAGCCATATTCCGAGTTCAGTGCCAGATGGAAAGACTGGGATAACTAAAATGCAGCACCTAATTCTCTGACTCTGCGTGACAATAACAGTCATGAGCTTTTGGATGTTAGGTTCTTCATGTTCCTAGTCATTCTCGCTACTATCCACTATCCTGAAAACAAATTCTTTCTTATCCCTACTCAGTTGGGCACTTAGCGACAGACGCAGTTCTCACATTTTGAATGTTGAAATACCTGTGCGAGTCCAGTGTTCAGATCACAATATGTGAAATGACAGCAACCACTATAGGCAGAGTGTTCTCATTGGCTTCCATGAGATGAAGGCCCAACTGATGGCAACCCCACACAATGGGATAAGATGCTCAGTTGAAAGTCAGAGCTCTGTAATCCAAAGCCAGATCTCTGTGAAATTTGCTTTCCTGGTTATTGTAGTCTAAAAACTCTGTTGAAACTTGCTTTGCATCCTAGCAATATGCAAACATCAACTGATGAATAGGGGATGGCTGCACATCAAGTGTGTGTTGGGTATGAGTGGAATCTGCATGTCCTATGTGGAAGGGAAGAATTGAACCACCACTGCCCAATGAGGTCAGATAGGTTTGCCTATCTGTATGAAGAGTGCAGTTTGGAAGGGTTGATTTGCTTGTTTTGCAAGCATATGTTTCTGGTTCAGTTGAGTTTTATAAACTTGCCTTTTCAGAACATTATTCTAAATTTACGGATTTGAGGGAATAGACTTATGATTCTTATTGATTTCACTAGGACCTGGGGTCCATGAAACTCAAAATGAGCAAACTTGCTAGCCTTTTTCATCATAATTAGTGCCTAGACCCATTTTTCACTATAAATGCCAGTGTGTTTAAGGAGCTCCTCTGGGTCTATGCACCTGCATTCAAATAGACATTCAGGCCAAAGAAAGAGAGAGCTAACGGAGACTGTGGACTTTGTATTTGAGCACTCTTTTAATTAAGCAAGGCCAATGAATACCAGTGGCTTTTTTTAAGTAGTAACCAGGTGGTGATTTTAGGTGTCATTATTATAAATAAAAGTAGCTTAGGGTTCATGGAATCAGTGGTAAAATCCTGAGAGAACGGTATATTCTACTCATTTAAAATAAGAAACCCCAAAGAAGAGATGAGAGTTTTGTTTTTCCCTCAATATTAAACAGATTGGCTTTTTTCTTAATAGATGTGTAAATAAAATATTGAGAATTAATTCAATAAAATTCAAAAGTAGATAGAAATGAGAAGGCATATGGCACTACCATTACTTCAGATAGATAATCTGGGTGTGAGAAAAAGTGAAAATAAGAAGATATATAAATATAATAAGAGTGCAAATGCAATAAACCAAAAGAATTATTGCAAAAATAGTACTTTCTTTTAAATTTATATTTTTATTTATTTTCAATCTTGCCATTCTGTGACCCTCCACATGCTGGAGCTGAGGTACTCATTTTTTAAGAGTTAAGGCAGATGTTATTTCCCCTAGAAAACAGAAATTATAACCTCATTATGACTTTTTAAAATTAAGATGCTGTAAAATAGACATTTACAGCTGAAAGTCTCTTTAAAAATTTAAAAACAAAGATGTTCATTGAATGACTAAGATGCCTCAGACTCAAACCACAGTATTTTATTCACCTGGTAATGCTTGTGAAAGCTGAATAGTGAAAAATGGAAGACACACTTGAACTATGGTGTTGACAAAGAACATTGACTATAGTATGGCCTACAATAAGAGCACACCTTAGAAGCAGGGATGGTAAGGTTTCAGTTTTCTTTCCTTTGGACAGTTCATCAGGAAAAGGGAATCTTCCATGAGATGGATTGACACAATACCCACAAATAATGGATTCAAATATACCACAGATCATGAAAATGGTTCAAAATGGAAGCAACTGTTTTCTTCTGTTATACACAAGACTGTGGTGAGTTGGGTTAACTCACAGCAACTGAGAACACAGCAACAAAATGTCTGAAGAATCCTGCCTTTCGATTATGAGGACTGAACACTTGAAAGAGAAAACCATTAACTCCGAAATCTCAAAGATGACCATGGAGTTGCCCAATGATAGACGACTAGATTGTGTATCTGATGGTTGTGTTGAAGTGGAATTATTTGGGGTGACTCTTCTATTCATGTCTTTATAATTCTCACCAAATGACTGGGTGGGATCAGGCAAATACAGTATGTGAACCACTAATAGACGAGACTGTTCAGTTTCACCATTCCAAGGAGTTTAGAAAAGTGAGTCATCTCAGAAGTAGGAAGAAGGAAGCCCAGGACCATCAAGAAAGAAGAACCATCAGTAAAGCAAGTGGGGCGCTCTATCTGAAGTGGGGGAGGCAGCAGAAGCACCAGAGGCTGCAGCACCAAGACCAGGAGATAGAACAGAGGAGCAGCACTAACACTGAGCCAGCACTGTGGACCGGCTTCCTGGAACACAAACAAGGCTCAAGTCAAAGGACCACATGACTGGGAAACAAGTCTGATGAGGAGTTTCAGACAAAAGAACTGCATCCTTAACATTTTGTGCCTTTTCGCTTCCCTAATAACCCCTCAATCATGATATTGTCTGAGTTCTGTGAGGCCATTGCAATGGACTATCACCCTCAACAGAGAAGTAGAATGACATGAATAGGATGGTTGCGATCAGAAGGGGGTAAAGAAGGCTGAAGAATTGATACAACTCTGACCACTGCCTTATGGTAATCAGCCTTAAGCTGTTGTGGGTTTGGATTTTCCTTCTCTTTTGTGTAAGGAGCTATAGTGACACAATGAATTACAAATTGAGCTGCTAACCACAAGGTCAGTGGTTCAAGCCCATCAGCTGCTCCTCAGGAGAAAGATAAAGCTTTCTGCTCCCATCAAGATTTACAGTCTCAAAAACCTATGAAGGCCATTCTACCCTGTCTTATAATGCTACAATGGCAGGGAATTTGGTTCCATCTCCTTCATGTAACTAGAGGGGAGGAGTTCAGATGTGGCTCCCACACCATGTCCCCAATGGTAAATAGAGCAGAGATGTAAGAGTAAAGGATTCAAGGAAAGTTTATCCCAAGGTTAGGGGAATGAGGAAGATCAGGATGTTTACAAAAGGGAGAGAAATTAAGACAAGACAATTAAGATGCTTCTATCTTGGGCTACTCTGGAGCTGAAAACCTTGAGAAAGGAGAGGATACACTCCCACAGAGGTTGCAAACCCATTATCCTCAGGAACTCTTTAAGGAGACCTCCCTTATTGAAGGAACTGAATTTGGCAAAATTGGTATCTAGTTGTGTTTAGGTGAGAGAGCTGAGACAGTCCCTTATCTACTCCATCACAAAAGGAAAGAAAACCAGTAGTCCTTACAGAGGAATAAAGAAGGTATTTAAGAAGGAAGACCTCGGTGGATGAGTCCTCACGTCTACCCAGACAAGGCTGCCTCCTGGAAGAAGGAGGTCCTGTGCCAGAGTCTGCCTGCAAACAGAAGACAGATGGAGGTCACCACCAGGTCTCAGAGAGCTAGCGGCACCAGAGAGGGCATAGTTCAGGGAGATGTGAACAGAAAGGACCTGTGACTGGGCCAACAGAGTAAATGACAAGTTGCACAGACCAGAGCTG
This sequence comes from Nesogale talazaci, assembly GCA_004026705.1. Taxonomy (NCBI): domain Eukaryota; kingdom Metazoa; phylum Chordata; class Mammalia; order Afrosoricida; family Tenrecidae; genus Nesogale; species Nesogale talazaci. The sequence continues at coordinate 47,086 of PVJH01002466.1, read as the reverse complement.
TCTCCAGAGCAATTGGGTGAGAAGGCAAATGGGGCATAATTAATTACCTGCCCCATGCCATGGGGCTCTGTGCTGCCTTTCCCTGTGCATGTGGAAGCTAGGAAGGCAGAAGGCAGAGCACTTAGGAGAGAACACCAAAGAGAGCCTGAATTGACTGGATGTCGTTATGATTCGACTAGCTGCAGAGTAAACGTAAAATGTCAAGATCATCTGATTGGTGGCTGATGAATATAACTAGCTTGATTCACTTCTAGAAAGCCACTCATGAGTCAGTATATACTTGGTGGCCCACACAGAGGTACACACCCATTCACAAGGACCAGGGCACTGGTTTCAGGGGGATTTTAAATGGCCTTAATAAATGTATGAAACTTTGACAAGAAAGTCTGAGATGGTGGCATTCCAAATGGCAGAAGAGGCTGACCAAGATGAGGGATGGTAGGAAACGTCCAAGACAAAAAGGGTTGACGACAAAATTACCCTGGAACCAGAGATGCCATAATCCTCCACATGGAGAGTATCAGAGTTTTCCATTTTGTGCCTAAACCATAAGGAGTTTGGTGAACATCTGCTGTATAAAACAGTGAAAACACATTTGGGGTTGAGTGAGGCCTAGAAACTTGCCCTCATTACTTAAAAAGCTGTCATCTTGACGTGCTTTTTGTACCTTAAGTGTAGGCAACAAATTGACCACCAAATGATGGGAAATATTTCTGTCTCCTGCTCAGATGAGCCTGCTCCGCAGAAAAGGAGTCTTTCATAAATATTTTATCAGTGGTGGGAGCGCGGAGGGCCTCGCGGTTGTGTTGGGCTGCTCTTTGAAAGGTCAGCAGTTCAAATCCATCAGCTGCCACAAGCTGCTCTGTGGAAGCAAGAAGGGGCATGCTTCCATAAAGAGGTTATCTTCGAAACCCCCAGAGGTAGCTCTGTCCTGTCCTATAGAGCCGCTGTGAGTTAGAATATATTTGATAGCAATGGACATTATGTTGGCTCAATTTTGTATTTGGAAGGCTAGAAGGATGCAGATTTTGAAATTAGTGTCTTGTTTTCATTGGTTTGCTTCTCAGATTTTTGCCTTGTAAATGTAAATTTTTTCATTGTTTTTAAAACTAAAGTCATATAAAGCTTGTGGATTAAACAGAAATAAATTTCTAAATTAAAAAAGTAATAATATGTGAAAGACATGGAATAAAGTGCTTTGGGCTGAAATAATAATAATAATATTAAAATGTTTTCAACTTTTCTGCCCATCTCTATTCCTTGGATGAAAGTCACTGGATCCACTGAGGTGGAACTCAGGCATCTTTATTTGGGCAAATCTTCATGGGTGATCCAGATATACAATCTTGACCTTTATTTTTCCCCTGTCATGACTTTGCCTCCCATTCCTCTGGAAGGAAGGTCAGGAGCCTGCATTTAGAACAACGTCAGATGCACATTTAGAATGAAAAAGTGTGTTCTTCTCCGCACCTCTAACAAAGTTTCACTTGACATCATCTTGAGACCCCTGCTACAGATCAAGATGGAAAACCTCAGAATACTTGAGATATCGCTTCAAACTTTAGAGCATATTTTTTGGTACTTTAGAGCATTTTAAACAATAATTTATATACAATTTTCCTGGAAACTTTCAGAGAAGGAAATTTTTTCCCTTAAGTTTTTTACATAAGTTATAAATGTAGCTTAATAGCATAAACTATGGGCATGAAAATTGTTGCTGGAAGATGCGGAGTTTTTATTAAGAATTCCAGGAATCAGCCTTCTAAATAAAATGTGGATCACCTTTTTTTTTCTATTCAAAAGTTGACTTTTTAAAGAATGCAACAAGGCTGACTTCTTAAGCAACGCAAAAAGATTTTTTGTAAAGGGCCCAAGAGCTCCACAAGAGTCTCCTCAATTGGTCTCCTTTAATATCACAGCAAAGATGAGGTCACACCTTCTGGAATGACTGAGAATTCAATAGACAGAAGGTTGCATTGCTGTCCGCTCTCTGGAAGGGAATCCAGTGGGAGGCTCAGGAACCACCCCACTATCTTTTTAACCCTGCACAAGTACAGGCCCATGTCCAGTCGCCCGGTTGGTGGCACCAAGGTTAAGCATTCGGCTGCTAGAGGAAGTTGGTGTTTTGAACCCACCAGCATCTCCATAGGAGGGAGATGTGATGGTCTGCTTCCATAAAGATGACAACCTTGGCAGCCTTCAAGGACAGTCCTGCTCTGTCCTATAGAGCAACCGTGAGTCAGAGTCAACTTGATGGCAACGAATTTGGTTTTTGGTTTTAGAAGGAAAAAACTCTTCACGCTTGCTAAGGACCCACCAGGAGCCAGAGTTCTGTCTTTTTTTCTCTGAGCACTATAAAAGGAAACAAGGTGGATTTACTAAGAAAATCATCTTTAAAGTTTCTGCTTTCAACCAAATTACGAAGCTATGACTTATGTGGGGCCACAGGTTTCATGGAAAAAAATTTCTCATCTATATTTCTGGTTTGTAACTTATCTAAGGGGCTCTTGTGGCACTGTGGGTTAGGTGATGGGCTACTAGCAGCGAGATTTTTGGTTCAGACCCATCAGCAACTCTCTGGGAGAAAGCTCTGCCCTGTCAGATGTACAGTCTCAGAAACCCTTATCAGTCTTTCTACAGGGTCCCTATGGGTAGGAATTGGCTAAGATTGGGCTTGTTTTCTTTCTCTAGCAACAAAGACACCTAGATTTTTCTTAGGTCACTACAAATTAAAAGTGTATACTTTATAAGAGTGTATACTTCAACATGTAGACTTATTACACAGAAACATAAATGGCCAAATGCCCTTGTTACTTTCCTACCTGGAAGTCAAACTTCCAAGTACTGCTGATTGAGTGCACGCATTTCTCACTTGAATCCTTCTGGCAAGGTGGGCTACAAGTTGGCCTGCGAACTACACGTTCAGCTGTTCAAAACCTCCAGCCACTCTGTGGGGAAAAGAAGACGCTTTCTCCTCTGGTGAGCGTTACAGCTCGGAAGTCCACAGAGGCCATGTTACTTGGCCTTACAATGTCACCATGAGTCAGAATTGACTCGGTAATAAGTATAATTTCAGTGCTACTCATTCAAGGTGTCCTGGAACAATTCATCAGTGGGTTACACACTGAGTTCCTAAGCACGAGGACAGCAGTTGGAAAGTTCCCTCCCCACTCTTGGAGAGAGAGAGTTGACACTTTCTACTCTCTTAAAAGTTTGACGTCTCCAACACTCTCAGGGCAGTCTCTACGCTGCCCTGTCGAGCTGCTGTGAAGCAGAATTGATTCCATGGCAATGAGTTTAGTTTTCTGGTCTGTACCTTACTTATTGACTCTCACCCTGGCATTTCACATGGAGAACAATAGTTCTAAAATTCTGTCTAACTATTTTGCACCTTAGCAAAACATGACTGGCAGTCACAAGCCCTGAGGTATGACGTGTGAGTAGTGCTTGCTGAGGTTTGAGAGTCTGTGGTAGTTAACCCTTCACATTCACCCACGGGTTTGAACTTTTGGTGTCATACGACAGTGGACAAAAATGATGTGTACAAGGACAGGGGAAATTTTATCAGAAGAAGCATTTCTTGATCAGGCTGCTGCTGATTAAACTTGATGTAACTACTTTGAAAAACTGAGGCTTCAGGTTCAGTTTCATTTTTCTTGCTATGTTTATAAGATATGAAAAATCAAATGGTCCCATGAGTAATTATTATTATTTATAATATCAGCCAGTATTTTGCAAGCTGATTGCTCCCTGATGTCTCAGTGCTTTCTTAGTATATGTAATTGTGCACATTTGAGAATTTCCATTTGTCTACCAATAGGATCTTACAGCAGGACATTGGGCTCAAAAGCTGTGCGGAACAATAGTGAAAACAGAAGGTTGACTAAAATAACTTTTAGGAAAATAAAATTAACTCTGCCATTTAAGTTTAGAGAAATTCAAAATATAACCTCTTGGGTGAGTGGTAGAAGACACAGAAGGTTAACGGATGAAGGTAGGAATAAGGATGCAACACTTGGATTTGAGATTGCAGACAGCCGCAAGATCGAGTGCGGAGATAGAAAAGGAGGAGGTTGGCAGACGAGTGGCGGGAGCTCGAGTGGCAGGGTCGGGCTGGAGGTTTGGGAAGAGTCGAGGGTGAGTGGGAGGCACACGACGTAGAGCTGCCAGGCACTCCCGCAGGAAGGAGAGCGCAGACGCACGTGGAGGTGAAATTGACGTTGCTGCCTGGAAGGCAAGCAAGCTAAAAGTCTGCATCAGGGAGCCAGTTATAGGACTGCAAAGCTGATGGAGATGCAAGAGAGTGGAGGTGGAAGTAAACCCGACGATCCATTTTGACTATCCTAATGAGCCCTAATTAACTACTTTGGCTGAAAAACCTTCCCTGATAGAACACGCTGCCGACAGAGCAGCAGGAAGAATCTGCTGGGTTGCTGATCAGCTTTTATCTCTTGAGCTTTCTTTAACCGTTGCTTGCTTTCCCTTGAATGGGTGAATGGTCAAAGGTGTGAATCGGAAGGAACCAACAATTGATCTAAGATGCATGATAATGCTCTCAGCTCAATTTATGTTACCAGAAGCCACCCTCCTTAGGAAATTATTAATATTGCAGGAGATCCCATGAAAAGGTGTTTAAAACCATCTCTATACAGCAACTCCTCCAGTCAGCAAGCGAGGTGCAAAAAAAAGCAAACAAATGCCTTGTAAGCCATAATCACCTGCTATCCTGAGAAATGCATCTTGAACATAATCCCTAGGCAGAGATCCTTACCCCTGGAAGCATATTAGAATTCTACGGGGGAATTCTGATGTGATTATAGGGGCAGGGAGGTGGTGTTGGAGTACAAACAGCAGTATTTCTGAAAACTCCACAGGTAATTGTTAGGGTTGGGAACTACTGCAATGAATAACAGCCTTCAAGGAGGAACACATGATTCTACTTCTTAAAATGTGTTATAATACTCACCTAGAGAGTCCCAAGACTTCATTCATCCTGTCCGTTTGGTACTTCTTCATCTAAAAAAAGGCAAGTGGTAACTTTAACGAACACTTTAAGAACAAGAGCTTATTTCTCGAGGTCACGATGAGTTTTTCTTTCAATAAATATGAGAACCTGTTTTTACATCATGTTAATTCACATTTTGATTGTGTCCAATATGTGTACACTGCTCTGATTGATAGAGCTGTTTCACCTGTATTCTTTCAGCCTCCAAGATACTGTTTATGTCCTTGGGACTGTAAAATAACCCGGTAGAAAAAGGAAATGAGGACCATGCTTCGATTGCTATACTCTCTGAGTTGGGAAGAGGAGAAGACTCCAAAAAAGAAACTGAATGAGTGGATAGAAAACCCGGGGGGGGGGGGGTCATGGAATGGAGAAGGCAAGAAAAGATGGCTTTCCAAAACCAAATGCAGAAAATGTTTCAAGAAAGTGGTGATCATGCAGATAAAGAGGTCAATGAAAATGACTGAGAAGAACTGGTTCAGTACATGGCATCGTTATGTACTCAAATGCACAGAGAATCGTGGAGGTGTCCTTGACCCCTCTCTGTTATCCTCCACATCCAATTCATAACAAATGGGATTAACTTAAATTAGACAATGCATGCCAAATTTGATCACTTCTCATTATCTCCAATTCCACCACTGGAGTTCAAACCACAACCATCTCAGCAGAGCCACAACAGTAACTTCTAAGATTGTCCTGATGTTTTTTCCTCTGCTACCTTATAAGTTACATTCATTTAATCACAGAGCAGCAAAAATAGCCTTCTAAGACCAACAATAAAAAATAAAACAGGACCATAACTTAGAGAAACTTTTGTTTGGAAAAAAATCAAGAAATCAAAAATCTCTCACTTCATTACAGTGTTTGATTGTAAGAATGAGGCAAGAAATTCACCTATAATCTATTGCTTTACAGAGCTCAAGACCAGACACGATAAAGGATATGACCCTAGTTGTTGAAGAGAAAACCTCAAGGTCCCTGAAAGGGCTGATAAGGTTAGAGGAGAATAAACAATAAAATAAGGATACATTCATTTAGAGCTCAGAGGCTAAACTATACGACAAAGTGTAAGAAAGCTGATGGTGCCTAGCTATCAAAAGATATAGCATCTGGGGTCTTAAAAACTTGAAGCTAATCAAATGGCCATCTAGCTGAGAAGTAGCCAAGCACACCAGCCAGTGTGGTCAAAAAGTGTTGAAAGGAGCAGGTCTCAGCCATCAAACAAGAAAAACCATATCACTGTGTGCTCCTCTTCCTGAGATGATCACTGAGGACAGGTGGGAACATGAGCAAGAGTGGTGAAGAAAGCTGATGGTGTCTGGCTATCAAAAGATATAGCATCTGGGGTTTTAAAGGCTTGAACAAGCAGTCAGTAAACAAGCAGTCATCTAGCTCAGGAGCAACAAAGCCCACTATGGAAGAAGCAGACAAGCTTATTCAGCCATGAGGTATAGAGGGAAGCAGATATCAGACATCGAAGAACAAAGATCATATCTTCGTGTGCCCACCCTCCCTATATAACCGTTGAAGACAAATGGGTGCATAAGGAAATGTGGTGAAGACAGCTGGTGGTGCCTGGCTACCAAAAGATAAAGCATCTGAGGTCTTAAAGTCTTGAAGGTAAACAAGCAGCCATCTAGCTCAGGGGCAGCAAAATCCACATGGAAGAAGCACACCAGCCTGTGTGATCACAAAGGGTCAAAAAGAGAAAGAATTAAGCATCAAGGAACAAGAATCATGTCATTGTGAATGAGGGGGAGTGCAGAGTGGTGACCCAAAGCCCATTTGTCGGCAACTGGACATTCCCTTACACTGAGTCACGGGGAAGAGATGAGTCAGTCAGGGTGCAGTGAAGCAATGATGAAACATACAACTTTCCTCTAGTCCTTAAAGGCTTCCTCCCCTCAACTATCATGATTCCAATTCTACCTTACAAATCCAGCTGGGCTGGAAGAGGTACATTGGTACAGATGGGAACTGGAAATATAGGGAATCAAGGACAGATGAACCTCTGAGAGTGGAGATACCAGGGGAGTGGAGGGAAAATGAGGTAGAAAGGGGGGACCGATTACAAGGACCTAAATATAACCTCCTATCTGAAGGATGGACAGTGGGTGAAAGGAGACTTCAGGCAGTGTAAGATATAGTAATTTATAAATTATCAAAGGTTCATGACAGAGAGGGGATGTGGGGAGGATGGGGAAAGATAAAGAGCTGATGTCAAGGGCTCAAGTAGAAAGCAAATGTTTGAGAATGGTGATGGCAGCAGATGTACGAAGGTGCTTGACACAAATATATGTATGGATGGATAGTGATAAGCCCCAATATAATGATTTATTAGGATAAAAAGAATAGGAAGCTATTTTATTTGCACACACAATCACAAAAACATATACCAAATGAAACATGAATTTGTCTCATATCAATATTTGAGGCCAAGAGCATTTTAAATCTGAGGAAGAAGAATAAAGAACTAGCAAATTGGATCAATTCAATCTTTATTTTAAAAATAAAATAAGTATGATCAATTGAGTGCTTTTAGTGCTTATTCAGCTTGAAAAATATTTCCACTGGTTGAATTCCATCAATTCCTGGAACTGTGTTTTCCCCTCATGCAGTCAGTGTAGTTTGACCAACTTCCTTCAGTACTATAGGATCTTGTTATTATACTATCTCTTAACACGATGCAAAGTCAAGTCGTTCTTTTGATACAATGACTCTGTATTCTTTCCATCTTCTCTTGATGCTTCCTGCACCAGTCAATATTTTATCCCCAGTATCTTACAAGATTGCAACTCTAGGCTTGAATTTTTCTTGAGTTCTTTCAGGTTCAGATATGCTGAAAGTGTTCTTCCATTTGGGTTTTCCTATTCTAAGCCTTTACACTTTCCATAATAATATTTGGCTTTGTTATCTTGACCTGCCCTTTGAAATTTTCTTTTCAGCTCTTTGACTTCATACTTTTTTTTAAAAAAAAATCATTTTATTGGGGACTTGTACAGCTCTGATCACAATCCATCCATACATCCATTGTGTCAAGCATATTTGTACATTTGTTTTCATCATCATTCTCGAAACATTGCTTTCTCCTTGAGCCCTCAGTATCACTTCCTCAGTTTTTACCCTCCTGCTCTGGTCCCCCCAACCCCCGCCCCACTTTTGTCCATTTGCTTTAGCCACTCTATGATTAAGAGAATGTCTCACAGTGGGTTTTTTTGCTGACATCCATTTTTATCTTTTGTCTTCGTGATGACCTTGACTCTCTTTGTGAGTGACAGTCGTGATATCCTCATTAGGTCTCCTCTCAATAGTGGTCAGTGCACTAGAAGCACTCAGTCATCTATGCCAGGAAATTTGGAGGCGAACTACTTGGATACCTGACTAAAAGACATCCATATTTGTGCTATTCCAATGAAAAGTGGCCAACAGAAAGCTTAATCTACAGAACAATATCATATAAATCCGGTTTAAGTTCATCCAACAATGGCTGCAAAAGTCCTTTGACAGAAAACTACCAGGATTTCAGGCCTGATTCAGAAGAGAAGTGGAACAAAGGATATCATTGCTGATGGCAGATAGATAACGCGGCTCAAAGCAGGGAATACCAGAAAGAGGTTTAGTTGTGTTGCCTTGACTATGGAAGGGCATTTGATTTTGTGAACCATAGTAAATTATGGGTAGCCTTGGCAGGAATGGGAATTCCAGAATACTTCATTGTGCTCCTTCAGAACTTGTACATCAATTAAGAGGCGGTTGTGCAAACAGAACAAGGGAATGCTATGTAATTTGAAATCAGAAATGTTATGTGTCAGAGCTGTGTCCTCTCACCCTGCTTGTTCAATCTGCCTGCGGAGTAGCTCATCAGAGAAGATACATTCCACGAAGAAGAATGTGGCAACAGAATTGCAGGAAGGTTTATTACCCTGCAGTATGCAGTTGACACAAACTTATTTTCTCAAAATTAGGACTCGAAGCACTTGCTGATGAATATCAAGGATTGTAGTCTTCAGTATGTATTACAACCGAATGTAAAGAAGACCGAAATCTTCATAACTGGACCAATAAGCAGCATAATAACAAATGGAGAAGATATTGAAGTTGTCAAAGAGGTTGCCTTGCTTGGATCCACAGTTTATGTCCATAGAACCAGCAGTCAAGAGATCAGAAGACCTCTTTTGTTTGGAATTAGGTAAATCTGCTGCACGAGAACGCTTTAGACTGTTGAAGGGCAAAGATTATTTGAAGACTAAGCCGCATCTGACCCAAACCATAGCATTCGCCATCGTTTCACGTGCAAGTGAACGTTGGACATTGAATAGGAAGAACTGATACTTTTGAATGATGGTGCTGAAGAAGAATATTGAAAGTACCATGGACCGCCAAAATAACAAACTAGAAGAAGTGTGGCCAGAATGCTGCTTAGAGTCAAGGATAGCAAGATTTGTCTTACAGTCCCTGGAGAAGATCATGCTTAGCAAAGTTGGGGGAGGCCTTCGAGGACATAGATTGGCACAGTGGTTGCATCAATGGGCTCAGTCTTAGGAACGATGGTGAGGATGGCACAGGACTGGGCAGTATTTCATTTGTTATACACAAGATCGTGAGGGTTCAGAGCGAACTCAGTAGCACCTCACAACATGGTAAATTGAAGTAGAAATCCTCAAGGAAGGATTAGAAAACTGCCTCCTCCAACATACCACATCATTAAACAACTAGTAAAAATAATTCTAGCTGCAAAATATAAATTGAAGTACAGCTTAGGAAGCTCAGTGATGAAGGGCAAAATGCTGTCCTTTCTGGAACAGAGTTCTGTGGGTAACAAGAAAGGTGCTATTGAAACACAGGTTCAGCCCACATGAGCCAAGGAATTGCCATAGGCAGAGAAATTAAAGTAGCACACAATTTTCATTTTTATCTGGTTTCAGCATTGCACAACATGAACCGTTCCTCAATGGAGCATAACATAAGGGATTTTGAGAATAGGATCTGGTTTTCTTTTCTTTTCTTTTCTTTAAATATAGTCATTTGACATTGACTTGCCAAGGATTTTAGGTATGTGGATGTGAACCCAAATACCATATATACTCCTGTTTTAGCTGAGTTTTTGAGCACATTTTGAATGCAGTTTTTGTGGTAAAATTAGCTGCCTCCGCTGATAACCAGGTTGCCTTATACGTGAGTATATACCACAAGTGAATTAATCTTCTGTTCCTATTGTAACAAACTACGACAACATTAGTGACTCATCACCAAACAAGTTATCATCCTTTCTCTCTGTAGGTTAGAAATGTGATATAAATCTCAAGGGGTCATCCTGGCCTAGAAAGTGAGGGGAAATCTATCCCCTTGTCTTTTCCGGGTGATAAAGACAACCCATGAACTTTTGTCTCATGATGACTTTCCTCCATCTTCAATGCCAGCAGTAACACATCTCTCTGACTTTTCATCCATGATTGCATCTTTTTCTCAGGCGACAGCTGGGAAAGGATTTTAAGGATCCTGTCATTGGATTTTTGAGGAGCTCTGAGGGTGTGAGCTGAGGGTGTTGGGTTGCTAATCACAGGTTCGTAGTTCAAAGTCACCATTGGCTCTTCAGGAGGACAACAGGTTTCCTACTCCTGTTTAGAATCAGAGTCTCAGTAACCTACAGGGGCAGTTAGACATTGGCCCACCAGGCCACTACGACTCAGCATGGACTTGATGGCATGGAGTTTGTTTTGGGGGAGTCATTAGACAGAATCTACCCAGGACCTCCATCTCATCTGCAAAATGTGATTGCATGAAATATTCTTTTACCATAGGAGGGAGCATAGTCACAAGTAACAGTGACAGGAGATGGGCATCTGAGGAGCCCTTTATTCTGCCAATCACTGTGAGAAAACCTAATCTTCTTCAGAAGGAGTTAATCAATGCCTGTCTTCAAAACTTTTGCAGATTTCAGAAGATACACATACCTTCTTCTCCTAAAATTTCCAAGGTTTCTTCCTTTCTTCCCTCTGGATCCTAAATTCTGACACCATTCATACTGAGCTTTTTGGTTTACTACAGGAGATGACAATGTCTCTCTTCACAAACAAAAATTCACCCAACATCCCACTTAAAATACAAGGAAGCTTTTGAATTAAAGAAATGATCATGGAAACATATATACAAATATATTGATACAATTGATACATGGATTGTTATAAGAGCTCTAAGAATCCCCAATAAAGTGACTTATTTAAAGAAAATTACATAAATAAAAGTCATGTATTTTTCCATGAAGTTTTAATTCAGTGTATGCTGTTGCTTGTGTTCCTTTTAAATGTCATAGTATAAGAACTTGGTTTTTGCTTTTTGTTTATCTAGTTGTACAACTACTATATTGAGCAATTCCCTACAGTATATTAACTCTCTTCAGACAGTTTCTGGATAGCACCATGGAGATATGGAACTTTATTGGTGCTTTTATCACTTCACAGCTTATAGCAAAATAAGTTTATATTTTATAGACACAAAACTGCAGGTGAGTGGTTACTTTAAATCAAGCTACCAAAAACACATCAAATTCGGTAAAGTTGGACAAAATAGTTTGCCCAAACAAGTCACTGAGACTTCCCTTCAAATATCATGTTTGTCATGTTTAAAATGCAGCAGTTTACAAACATGTTTTGTTGTTGCTGTTGTTGTTCCAGAAATTCATTTGCTTCTTGAAATAAGGTACTTCCATTTCTTTCCCCAAGATGTTCAGGTCTCACAGATGCCGTAGGGTATTCTAAATGGAAGGGAACTTAGAAATTGAGTTTTTCCATCGAAGCGATGAAAGTAAGGCACAGGAAAATGAAAAAAATATTAAACAGAGAGCGAGCAGAACATTTATGTGAGTGGAAGTAGCGGCTTGGATTGCTAATGAACATTATTAAGAAATAAGGACCAAAAGAGAAAATGCTCACATTCTGACACCTGCAACTGCCAGCACTCTTGTTTGAGTTTAACCTTGAAAAGGGATCCTGGCCATGAATCCCTGGGTCTGAAGACCAGGGCAGGGAAGGGTATCACTCATGCAGAGGGAGTTCTGGGACAATAATGAGAAACGGCTTACAGTTCCCTGGGCAGTGATCATTCAGCATGGTTTCTTTCCTTCAGAGTCTGAATTTTACTCAAACACTTTCAGTCACAGCTTGTTTGTTTGTTTGTTTTGCTTTGTTTGTTGTTCCTGTTTGTTAAACAGGAAACTTGTTCATGCCCCCCCCCCCCTGGGAAATTTTATCTCTAGCACTAAAAGAGATTTCATCAGCACAGTATGTCATTGCAAATTTTCACGGGATCATAAAAAGTAATGGTAACAAATCGCTAGCCCCTTCCATAGGCCTTCCCCCACCATGAAGTCTTCCTTTCCCCTGTTCCCACACCCACCCCGGTGCCTGTGAAGACTGCAAGGCAGGTTTCATTTGTCCCCTGCTGCTTCTCTTTCTGAGGTCTCTCTTGTCATACATTCTCCTGAGCAGATCTCTTACAGCTGGAAACACTGAGAGAATGAGAGAAAACATAAGGTCTAATATACAAAGAACAGGCCAACACCCACAGTGACAAAAATTGAATTCAGCTTTAATGGCAGGGTCCTCCACACATTAAGTTTCACACACAACTGACATCCATGTTTCCCTCTTCCACTGCCAACATCACAGAAAGAGAGTCCTGAATGGTTTTCTTGAGCTTCCTCTTCATCTGCTGGATCCATCAATGATTTTAGAAAACATGGTTTTATGTGCACACGTGCTCACACATACACATGTATGGTCAATAAAAAGTGTGGATTGAATAATTCTGTTGTTGCTACTGTTAAACAAACACATCAAAACATATCCCTGTTGGTCCTTGATAGGTTCTCCATTCAAACCTACGTGAATGGCCCTCAGAGAATGATTGAGAATTGTTGTGATGGGAAATAATTCCTCAGTGCAACAATTCCTGGCCTTTTTCTCACCAACACAGTTTTCAAATTTCTTAAAACTTCATAAGCTCCCTGATTGTCCCATGTCCTTTGAGAAAGTCTGTCAAGATCACCCTCTTGAAATAAATTTCAAAAAGTCCTTATAACCTGAACTAATCTTTCTACTTTGAATTTACCTGGACCAGCAAATCTCCTCTGAAGGTCTCTTGGAATTGGGACTTTTTTGAAAACACCTTAAGAAGACTAAAGCAAGCATATTACTAAGAAGTCATCTCCTAATTGCAGACTCACCACCACCTAATCAGTCCGTAAATAGCGTTTTCAAGGCAGTGAATCTCTATTGGAGAGAGATAGCCTCATCTTTCACTCAGAGAGAAACTGGGGGGTTTGAACTGCTGATCTTATAGTCAGCAGTCCAAGATTTACCTAACAGTGGTACAAAATCACATAAAGGATCCTGAACACATGTTTGAACAGGCTGTATTTGCAGTCAAGCTGTGAACTGGAACCCTAGAAGCAAGACTTATTGACTTACCCTCATACAGCACATAGGCTATTAGAGCTGTAGGAATTATATATAGATATATATAAGTAATATCTATATCATATATATATATATACTTCCCTCAGGGAGGTGTGTCAAAGGATCAATGTTAGGAAGTACCAGATCTTGATCAGGTAGAGTGATCAAGTGTCTACAAACTGGTTGTAGACAATGAATGCAGCAGGTGGTGGGCAAGAAAGTGAAGCAACAGGAGAAGCCAAAAAACCTCACCAGGGATTCTTACAAGAACTAGATTTCAAAAGGAACATTGAGTTCATGGTTAGGAACTTTAAAAAAAAAAAAAAAAAAAAGAAAGTGAATAAAACCAAGAGTGGAAGCCAGGCCCGTCTGAAAGGCGCACTGCGCCCTACCCTATGGTCTGACTTACCAGAGTTGTTGAGTTGATTCTAACTCTAATAGGACAAAGTAGAATTACCTCATCTCACTCCCTAATATTTGTGAAAGCAGATTTCTGGGCCTTTTCTCCTGGGAAGCCTCCCACCTTTTGAACTCCCACCTTTTGTTGCCAGCAACTTTTTAATGGAGCTATCTATACTCATGAATTCCTATCTGTCGAGAGTTGAGACATAGCTTGTCTATGCCCCAGGCACTTCCAGATCCTCAGGGATTACTTTTTTGCTCATCGAATCCAGGTTTCGTCTTTGAACTTGGCCCAGGGTCTTCTCACAGTCTAAGCCATCTTGTCAGACCTCTCCTTAGGAACAGGAAACTTAATGACATAGACCTGCTTCCATAGAGTAAGAGTCTTGAAATCATGAATGAGAATGAAAAAGAGGCAGCAAAAGAAGAGTCATACACAGCGTGCAGGTCAGATCAACCTCTCAGGAACAGAAACGGGAGGAGCGAATGTGAGAGTGATCTGGCTGCGACACCTGTCACCCCAGTGGTCGCCAGGGTTGATTCGGCTGACCTGACTGGCTAGGCAGGTGTCCCCTTCCTCCCTCGCCGCTCCATGTGCATCCCTCAGTTGAAGAGGACGACCTTCCCTGATACAAGAGGGACCGTCCTTAAGTCAAGGGTATGCAAGTAGCTGTGCTCCCCTGCTAGAACCTCCAAACAAGAAATGGGAGTAACAATACCAGGAGGGTAGGTGGAAGGTGGAGTGCAGTGGAGGGGGAGAGGAGGAAGAGGAAACTGACACCAATGATGCACACATAACATTTCCCCCACACACACCCCAGGGAAAGAACAACAGAAATGTGACTGAAGGGAGACAGCGGATGGTGGAAGATGTGGAAATAACTTACAATTTATCAAAGGATCACAAGGATGGAAGGGGTGAGAAAGGTTAGAAAAAAAAAGGAGCTGATACTATGAGCTCAAATAGAAAGTAACTGTTTGGAAAATAATGATGGCAGCATATATACAAATATGCTCGATACAATTAATGTATGGATTCTCTTTTTTTTTAATCATTTTATTGGGGACTTGTACAACTTTGATCACAATCCAGATATACATGTCCAGGAAAAATATATATAAATATGTAAAAAAATAATAATATTAATAACAAAATAAAAATAGTAAATAGTTCAAGATCTGTTCATTGACCTCCAGAAGTGACCCCCGATTTAGTCTGATGGGGTGCCACACCCTGGCCCCAAAGCATATCCTTGTACTCCATCAGAAACTCCATGCTCTGTCCCTCCTGCTGCTCTGCTGCACGCTCAAGCCTTGGTGTGACCCCCAATATAATGATCTTTAAATAAATAAAGAATGGAGAAAATATTCTGGAAAAAAAGAAGAGTCATAGACATAAGTAGTAGAAAGGTACTATAATGAACTGCAAGAGTTTTTTAACCAAGGGAGGACACTCTCATCTCAGGTGCAAGACGGGGAGGAGCTTTGGAGACAGTCATGTTTGAGTTCATCTATGCTGGGGATCGGTTGGTTTAATTGGGGCAAATTTCTTAACTGCTTTGAGCCCTACTTTTAGCAGAAAGCTAACAAGAACAGGTAAAATCTTGGTTCAAAGACCAACTGTTATTGTTATTGTGTGCTGTTGAGCCAATTCTGATGCATCATGACTGTCTAGGACACAGTCGCAGTCTCTGGACTGCGTGAGATATGGAGGGGAGCAGTTCGTCAGGCCTTCCTCCTATAGCACTTCTGGTAGATTTGAACCACCTACCTTTAGGGAAGCAGCCAAGTGCTTAACCTTTGTGTCACTGTGGCTCCTATGGAGATGAAATAATTCATGTCTTTTAATATTTGGCACGTATCTGGCTAGTGTGATAATTATAATAATGATGTTACCCCCTCCCCTAGCCCTCCTACAAGCATTTTGAACATTTGCAAAAGATCTTAAAATTGTCACCTCTATGTGTCAACTTAGTGCCATTATTCACCCCAGGGGACACAAAGAGGATTGACTCAGGAAGAACATATAGGAAAGGAGCTCGGGATTCATAGTCACAGCCTTCTTCTCTGGAGGGAAAAGGTTGGACAGATGATGATGTAGAGGTGCTGTCAAGAGTGAGAAACAACTTTGCAGTAAATCAGTTTTTAATTTGCGTTTTTGAAAAATCTGGACTGTGCTTTAGCGTTTTCTGAAATTGCTCACTGGTAGAGATGTCATTACAGGGGCATAATACTTCCCCTTGCCCCAGATATAGCAAGCAGGCTCTTTCTCCTATAATAGACCTTTCTGGGGAACTTCACATTCTACTCTCTACGCACTACTGGCTTCCCACCCAGGGAGTCACTGTGGTCTCATTTTAAAAAGTATAGCAGGAGCTTCTCCTGACCACTCTGTGCTGAACTCACCCCTCATAGTTTCTGTCTACTCAGTTCACACCCTGGATGATGAGATTGGAAATAAAGTGAGAATTGAAAAAAATTGGTTCTGATGGATGAGGATTAATCCAATATAATTGGGTTTTAGATTTTGCAAAGTTGGCGCCAATTTGTGGGTAGCAAGAAAAGACTACAGGGTGAGTTGTTGGGAGAGGTTCCTCCCTGGGCAGGGCACAGGGTCTGGAAGGCTGGAGGGTTCAGATGAGGTGAGTGACAAGGAGAGGATGCATGGATGCATACGGAAAGAAAAGATAGAATCCTATTCAGAAAAGCCAGGCTGGCAATCATGCCAAGAAAGACTGAAAGGGTAGAATCTCTGAAACCCTGGTGGTGTCTGGAACCCCAAAGTCTACATAGCTTGAAAATCCTGCTGAGAAACATAAGGGCGTCTTTGGAACCAAACAGTTGAACAACTTGAATCTGAAACCAAACAGAGAAGGCCACTTGCTAATTAGGTGAATGGAAAAACTAAGGGAGAGCTTGCATTAACCTTTGGGAGTTTGGACATTGTCAGAAGTCCACCCTGTGTTCTTTCCCCTATTCTTTCTACTAAACAGAAACCCAATGTCTTCACAGAAAGTAATCTTTTTCCTCATGCTGTCCCTGGACTTAAGGAAAAATGGACACCATCCCCAGGTCCAAAGTTGTGTTTTAGTAGTCTAAAAGACATCTCAACCTCTTGACCATGTTTGGTAACTTCCTGTATAACGTATCGGAGCCAGGGAAAACTTCCTGAATCTCCACCTTCTTGACAAGATTCTGGCTATTTCTCAGACTTTGTTGTTTGTGATTCAGAGTCTAAAATGTTTGCCAGATTTGACATGAAATAAAGAGACTCCACCCAAGACACGAGAACTAGATAAACACAGATAGATGGAGCATCAACCATGGGATCAAGTCACTCAAAGTTAGTCTACCTCAAACGTCTCATTTCAAAAGCTAATGAAATTCTTACAGCCAGCTAAAGCCAGCTTATGTCTAGACCAAATTTCCCAAACCTTACTTGATCTACTACCCGCTTTCCAAAAATAAAAACTACTCAGTCCAGGGGCTATGAAATTTTTTTTGTAATTGTTTGGATTTTGTAACCATAACCTGGGAGATGTAGTTATCTGCATTTTCAGCCCCAGAGGATCTTTGAAGTGCCATTCTACCCTGCCACCTTCCTCCCCAGTTCCACAACCCCACCCCACCCATCAACCTGTCCCCCACCTCTAGCAGTATTACCCAGCCTGGAAAGCACCAGTTTAGACCAATTTTGTAAGTACTACTATTAATAATGATAATTTCCAATATTTATTAAGCCTAGTCCTTCACATGTAAAAGCTAATAGAATTCTCATTAACATCTCTTGAAAGTATTATTCACGTAACCATTTTACAGATGAGCAGATTGATACTCAACTACTCAGAGAATTTAGGTAGCTTGTTTGCACAGCTAAAGTTTACAGAGCTGAGATTTGAGCTCAGATAGATTATCATGAACTTCACCTCAACACTGTATGTTATGTTGCCTTTGAGATCTGGCCATTAAAGGATAGGGAATTTTGATTACTTTTTCTTTACCTTCATCCTATACAAAATATGTTTACAAATTTTCCTTCAAAAATTCTAATCTACAATCAAATGGATCCTAAGAAGTCACAGGGCTGGAAAGGTGATTACTTTTATTTCAGAAGTAATTTAAATGGTATACTCCTCTTCAATTGAGTATCATTTTTATGATAAAAATAGCCAACATTTATTGAATTCTTCCTCATTTAATTCTCACAATAATCCATAATGAACAATGATAATAATAATAATGCTTCCTAAATGACAGGCACTGAATTAGCTCTGATAATCCTTTTAATAATCCCATGATATGGGTCACTATCACCATTTTAATTTGTATTCAAGGAATACAATGTATGGCCAGAGGTACTTTCAAAGGTCAGTGATACAGGAAATGATGGAACTGAAAATTGAAATCCAATCTGTCTGACCTCAAAAACTATCTTCATATACTAGCTTATTAGAAACACCTCTTGGTATGCAGCATTTTAAAAACAATTTTATAGTGATATACATAGCTCACAAACCATACAATTCAGTAGTTCAAGTATACCAAGCAGAGTTGTACAATCAACACCACAGTCAATTTTAGAATATTCTCTCTTCAATTCTCTCTTCACTCATCATTATTAGTTCCCATCATTATTGTTCTCCAACCTGTCCTGCCTTATCTCCATGAAAACATTAGTATAGTTACTGTCTCTATAGATTTTCCTATCCTGGACTTCATATATAGGAAAACAAAAAACTAACAATAACAAAGTAAAACAGAGAAAGTAAGCAGAAAATACTGAAAACTAGAGCACATTTAAAAATTGATCAAAAGGGATATCAAATGATAAGGTGCGAAATTTTAACCTAACTGCACCTGCAATCATCCACATTCTAAAGCATTCTCCATAATCTCAAGGCTATTTCCAGCCCTGGTCTATGATCGGAGGGTTTTCACCAGAGGTTTAATCCATAAGTACTTCCCTATACACATTTTTAAATGGAAACAACTTTAAAATAGGTCAAAGTGGAGATCACATTATAAGGTATTCCATTGTAACCTAACTACTTCTGCCATACAATGGTCTCTGTTGGATAACAAGGCTGTTCACATCCCTCAACCATGATCAAAGGGTATTCACCAGAGGCTTACTCCAAGTTGGAATTTTGCAATTAGATTTTAGGCTCCCACTCTCATGCCGAGCCTTCTGTAAACCAGATAGCCACAATTTAAGTTGTGATACCATTCCCTCCTTCAAATTAGGATTTTATTATTTTCCATTCTTGGATCATGCAGACTGATGTGCTTCTTCCATGTAGACTTATATGATGCCTCACTTAGATGACAACTTGTTTGAAGATAGGTATTTAAGACCCCAGGCACTATTATTTCTGATAGTCAGGCACCATCGGCTTTTGTGCCCTATTCTGTTACAGTCCCCTCAACTTCAGTGATCTCTTAATAACATCAAATTGAACCATGTCACAAGAACTAATTGCTTTATATTGAAGCTAGAATTAAGTGTGAACCCAAAATTCATTCAAATATCTATAGTCAACACGTTTCTAGTTCACCTTAGAAACATCATTGCTATTCTATGTTAGAGGACATCACAGATGAACTTAGAGTGTTTTAAAATATTGATTTATAATTGCTCAAGTGATTAAAGAAAGTAATTTAGATAATTCCTCACATCCTGTATTTGGACAATTTTTTTTAAATTACTTGTTTTATATTCTAAAAGGGAGTCCTGGTGGCATGGTGAGTTATGTGTTGGGCTGCTAATTGTAAGGTCAGTAGTGTGAACCACCCAGTCTGGGGGAAAGACAGTACTCTCTCTTCCCCTAAAAACTTACAGACCCAGAAACACACCAAGGTGATTTTACTCAGTGTTACAGGATCTACTTGATGACCATGAGCTTCGTGGCTTTGCTGTTGTTGTTTGGTTTTTGCATTTTAAAATAACAATATATGCTTTCTAGGTAGAAGCAGCATATCTCAGTATTTACCATTAAATATCAATAGTTCAATAACACTGGACTAGACACTAATAGTCCCAGAACTGAACACAAGTGCTTTCAGCAAACATGGAGTAGTAGGATGGGATATACAACCTAACTGAAACAATCAAAATACTGAATAAACACATACAACAACAATATTCAAGAGATTTGACATCAAGCAACCCAGGGCCAGTTATTTCAGGCCTATTTGAAACAAATGATGTATACTCTATTGACCCCGTTTATGGCCTCGAGAGAGAATCTCCAGAATGAGGTACAGGAAGAGATAACCTACTTGGACCTCAGTATTCTCTCTGAGCTGAATGAGAAAGATGAAAGGAAGGAAGGAAGGAAGAAAAAGTTCCAAGAGATCAAGAATGCTGGGGTTGCAGAAAAGAGTACAAGAAAAAAGGAAGAGTCACAGAGAAGTTAAAATTCCCAAGTATTAAATGGGATATAAAGCAATACATGTGTATGAGAAAAACACTCCAAAAAGGATGAACTGAAAAAAAATCAGAAAGAAAGCAACTTAGTGCTCACACAGAATCAGAAGGTATATCAATTCCTACCCATAAAACTGAGACACCTTGTCACCACAAGACATAGTGCTTAAAAGAGTTTTATTGATGACTGGAGAATAATAACCCTAATCTAAGCAGATCTCTGATCCTGCCCTAAAGGCCAATCTTAAAGGTAAGACCTGAAGAACAAGACTATTTCTAAGTACCCAGAAGAGCCCATGGTGGCCCTGTCAGGACAGTGTTGAACTGTTAACCACAAGGATACTGTTTCAAATCCACCAGCTACTCTTCTGGAGAAGAATAAGGCTATTTGCTCCCATAAAGATTTACAACTTCAGAAACTCCTATATAGAATCAATAGAAATCAAAATCAACTTAATTGCAAGGTCAGTAGTTCAAACCTACCAGACACTGTACAGAAGAAAGAAGAGACTGTCTGTTCTTGTAAAGATGCACAGCCTTGGAAACCATACGCAGTGTCTTTAGGATCCAGAATTGACTCATTGGCAGTGGAAGTTTTTTGGTTTTAGCAACTGAACTCAGAACAAAGCTCAGGAATTTAATAATAAGACAAAAACATCCAGCACCTGACCAGATAAAATTCATAATCTCTGGTAGGAAATAGAAGTTAGTAGGCATAAAAAAAGAGAAAAATCAATCTGCAAGGAAGAAAAAGAAGAGAGAATATAAAGAAATGAAATTGGCCCTGAACTGGCACAGATGTAGAAACTAGCACACAAAGACATTTTAAAATTTTGCATAGTATTCCATATGTTCAAAAAGTTAAGTAGAGAATGAAAGACATAAAAAAGACCTAAATGAAACTCATAGAGATGAAAATTACATGTGACACATTCCTTTTCAACTGCTTTGTAACGAATCATCACAAATTTAGCGAAACACACATTTCGTGTTTGGCTTCAAGCAAATCAACAATGTGTTCACTCATAATCTCAGACACCCCGGAGAAGTTCAGGAGGGCCAGGCGGTTTCTATACTTAGTCTCAAATTATGGCATTGGCAGTGTTGGACTCTTATCCAGAGGTTCTCAAGGGAGAATTCACTTCTAAGCGGATTAGCTCATTGAGGCTGTTCCTTGAGGCTTAGATCCCCGGGTTGTTGCTGACTGACCGCCAAGAATCATTTTGAGCACCTCAAGGCTACTCTCAGATTCTCTTTTTCATGAAACCAGCGACAAAGCGCTGAATTCTCCTGTGTCTCAAATGTCTCTCTTTCTCCTCTGATCCTGAGACATTCTCTCCTTACCCAGGGTCACGTGGTAACAGGAACGAAACGAAATGCAAAAACATCCCCATCGAGTCCCTTCCAACTCATCATTATCCAGGAGGAGAGAGCACAGTGTCTGCTAGCAGATGCCACTTCCATCTCCCACAGAACTGCGGATGGATTCAAACCACCAACCTTTGAGTTGGCTGCAAAGAGCGAAATCCCTGTACCACCAGGGCACCTATTATCGTTACATTAGGTCCTTTTATGTAATCTCTTTTGAGCAGAGATGCGGCTGTCAGGATATTTGTACAATGAGTCCACCAAACAATGATGGTGACTAAGACTAGGATGGTGGAGGTGGACGTAGTGAAATATAGCCATTTTGTGATGTATTATGAATGTAGCAACAATAGGAAATGCTGTTGCATTGGATGTAAGATGTGAATCAAAAAGAATCAATGACTCAAAAAGAGTTGGGGCCAGAGCAATCAAATGAATGGTTCTTATTAAGAGGGAAATGATCAGTAGAGGACAACAGAAGAACGGAGGAGGCTGTGGTTTCATCCGGGATTGATATAAAATAATTAGAAACACATGAGTATCCACACTTTTCTACATTGCTGCCTTCTGCCTAGCTCATTTGCTTCCATCTGGACATATCCCAGTGCCCACTTTGTCTAAATTATAAGTTGCTCTTCATCGCTTTTGAAAATCCACAGCAGAGGATGTGTCCCTGCAGCAATATGTCACCCTAAGATAATGACAGAGACCTGTTGATGCAGTCGTTGAAAGAGCTCAGCTGCTAACTGAGAAGTAAGCTATTCAAGCTCACCAGTTGTTCTATGGAACAAAGCTATGGCGGTCTGCTTCTGTAAAGACCACAGCCATGGAAACCTTGTAGTTCTACCCTCCGCTACAGGGTCACTATAAAGCAGCATCAACCCAGTGGCAATGGGTAAGTGGGTAAAAATAATAAGCCTAGAAAAGGCATTTTAAAGAATTTCTTTAAAAATACTTTATCTAACTATTTCTATGACTCCTGGACAAGGTATTACAAATATACCCACAAGGTAAGTTTAACTCTTGTCAGGGTATTTGTACACTCTGTTCTATTCAGCTACTTGCCCTCATTCTATTCCAATCACTTTTCAAATGTTATGTCCTTAAAAAACAATTTACAGTCCATTCTATCTAAAATATCAGTCCTTATCTTGCTCTATCCCTTTTTAAAATTTTCTTGAAATCCATTTTAATATAAATTAGAATTAGTTTGGGTTTCGGTTGGGTTGGGGTTTTTTTTTGCACAGAAAAAAAAAACCTCACAAAGCAAAGTGTATTCTTGATAAACTTCATTCCTGAGAAGTGAGGAAGTTATCAATGGCCAGTCCAACTAAATTTCAAGAAGGAGCTAATCTTCTGTACAGACATGACTGCCTGACTTAGATTTTGCAAAAAATTACACGCAATTCTTTATGCAATCTAGATGCTAAAAAAATGTTTTTAAAGAAAGAAGGGAGGGAAACTCAGTGTCATAAAGTCTGTCCCAACTCATAATGGCCCTCTGGGACAGAGTAGAACCACCCCTGTAAGTTTCCAAGACTAACTCTTCAGAAGTAGAAAGTCTCAACTTTCTTCCTGTGAGGTGACTGGTGGTTTCAAATTGTTGACCTTGCAATTAGTAGCCCAAAGTATAATCATTAAGCTAACATGGATTCTTAATCATAGACAGTGATCATTATGCTTCTTCCATTTGAATCATTTTTTTAATCTCAATTTTTAAAAATTAAAACTTCTGACTTGTCTGGTCATATTAACATGAGGATTTACCAAATTCCTCTACACCAATATTGAAGTTTTTCTAGTGGCTGATTTCCATTGTGGAATTAGTTTGCCACAACAATTTGATAATACTCTTTTCTGTGAAAAACATGGTAGAACTGCTCTCCTTTTCTAACCCCTAGGTGGCATTAAATTACATATGCTGGAGGTAGGCATTTAATTTTTGGAGCTATGCTAACTTAAATTAAGCAGGAAAAACAACATATCAGATGAATTTTCTTTTTCTAAATATTTATTGATAACTTTGAAGTAGAAAGCCAATAGAATGGCTCTGAGAGTCCTTTAAAATAATTAACGGTATGCTAAGTTAATATTATAATCTTTCCTTAATAAGAAAATAGGGCAGTTAGCTGTAAATATCATACTGTATACATTCATGAATATGCCAAGTTTTCCAGCACATTTTCAAGGTAATTTTTGTGATAAAATTAGGTGCTTCCATTGATATTCAGATCAGCTTATTATCAAGTGTATATGGTATTTCATGTTCTAAAGTGGCATCATACACACCTACTTGATTACAGAGTAAAAGTTAATAATAGCATGATAAATTATAAATTAAAATATTTCAGAATAAACGTAGAGACACCCTCTGCTGCTTTATGGGATTATTTTGGAAAGGAATAAAGAGAATTGTAATATGCTAATATTGAGTTTTCTCACATGTACCAAAATATTGACCAAATGAAAGCAGCTCTTTTTTTGAATTTTTTTTCAATTTCTCCATGTGCATGTGGAGGCAAAACTTACATTTAAAAAAACTGATTCAGATGTGAGAAAATCAGAGTTACACATAAATTTTGAAGAGAAGGGAGTATCAAAGAGGACATTTATGCTCCTCTTAAGCAAGAGAAAGAAAAGACAGAAATATGGTTTTCCTTGGATGAGAGTGAGCTTCTGAGCAGTGTTCTACTTCCCAGTAAAACTGAAAGTAAAAGATAAAAACAAAAGGCCTAAAGTGGCCAAAAAAAATTTCCAGCATTATTAGAGAGTAGACTGATCCCATATAGCAGCATTTCCCTGAAGAAACAATTCATGCAGCACAGATAACCCCTCAGGAACAGTAGTGGGAAGAGTGATATCACGAAGGTAGGGGCATAGTTGGGAGGTGGAAGGGGGAGAAAGGGAGACCCCATCACAAGGTTGGATATATGCCCCCACAAGGGAACATATAACAGAAATGTAGATGAAGGGAGACACAGTGTAATATATGAAATAATAATAACAATATATACTAACCAAGAATAGAGGAATAGAGGGGAGGGGTGGAGAAAAAAAGAGAAACTTATACCAAGGGCTCAAGTAGAAAATGTTTTGAAAATGATGATGGCAACATATGTACACAGTAGAGGGGTCTGAATGCCCAATCCCAACTACGGTCGCAGCCGTAGTTCAATAAAGTTCAATAAATCAATGTGCCTCTCCCTCCAGAAGAGTATGCTTTGGAGGACAGCACTGAAACTGCACCTTGGGAGCGAGATATGCCTGACCAGAGCAGATGAGAACAAACCAAGAGGGAGGAAGAGAGAATGGAGTGCATCCTGGCCCACCAAGCCTTCAGGTGGTGAAAGCTTTCCCACTCAGAACAGCCAATGCACAGAGAGGATCATATGGCCGGCCCCACAATGAAATAGGGCTTCCGTCGCTGACGCAAGGCTCTGCGGGGACAACAGTGGAGAAAAGGAATTGGAATTATACCCTGTCTGACCCAACCACACCATGGCAAAAAAACTAAGGGTGTGCAACAGAGCATGGAGTTCCAGATGGAGTGCCAAGAATAAACTTTGGGGCCAGAGTATGGCACCCCATACAATTCAACTGAGGGGGCACTCCTGGAGGTCAACAAACAGACCCTAAACTATTTACAGGTTTTCATTTTGTTATAATTTTTTACATATATATATAGTGTGTGTGTGTATATATATATACTTACATATATATTAGGTATGGTTTTTTTTGTTGCTATCATCATTTTAATTTCAAAGGTTGCTTCATCTTAGGATGCATGTGTTTTCTGTACATATTTTGGTATCTCTAGGTCTATGTTGATAATATAGGCTGGATGAACAGTGTGGAGGCAAAAACGACAGGGCTGTCAGTTCGGGGGTGAGAGGACATGGGAGATAGGGAAGAGGAGGAAAGGCAGTGGTATTCACTAGTACAGAGACAAGGGAATAGCAAGGGATTCAAAATCAGTGACAAAGTGGATGTGAGAGGCACAATAGGGATTGATCAAGAGTAACAGAGAGAAAATACTGAACCCAAATCAAGGCTGAGCATGATAGTGGGACAAGAGGGAAGTAAAAAGAAACAGAGGGAAGAACTGGATGATAAAGGGCATGTGCAGAAGTTCAAATACAGGCATGTACATAGGTAAATATATTTATATAGGATGATAGGGAAATAAATCAATGTGCATATACTTATAAGATTAGTACTAGGACAGCACATGGACCTCCACTCAAGTACTTCCTTGGTGCAAAAATGTTTTGTTCTATTAAATTGTCTTCCCATGATGTTCACCTTCCCAACACGATCACTGAAAACAAATATGTGCATAAGCAAAGGTAGCAAAGAAGGCGGACCTAGCTATCAAAAGATATAGTGTCTGGGGTCTTAAAGACTTGAAAGTAAAAAAGCGGCCATCTAGCTGAGAAGCAACAAAGCCCACATGGAAGAAGCATACTAGCCTGTGTGACCACGAGGTGCCAAAGTGATTGGTTATCAGGAGTTAAGAACTAAAAATCATAACATTGTGTGTTCACCTTCCTGATATGACCACTGACAACAAATGTATGCATAAGCAAATGTGATGAAGAATGCTGAAGATGCCCAGCTATCAAAAGATACAGTGTCTGGAGTCTTAGAGACTTGAAAATAAACAAGCAGCCATCTAGCTCAGAAGAAACAAAGCCCACATGGAAGAAACACCCCAGCCTGTATGACCAAGAGGTGTCGAAGGGAGCAGGTGTCAGGCATCAAAGAACTAAAAAATATATCATTATAATGAGGGGGAGTAGTGAGCGGGAACCCAAATCCCATCAAAAGGTGAAGCAACATCCCCTCACAGAGGGATTGCAGGGAGGAGAGCAGCCAGTCAAGATGTGGCAACAATGAGGTATGCAACTTTCCTCTAGTTCCCAAATGCTTCCTCCCTCCCACTATCATGATCCCAGTTCTACCTCGCAAATCCAGCTAGACTAGCAGATGTACACTGGAGTCAGAAACATGGGAAAATCAGGGCAGATGATCCCTTCAGGACCAGTGGTGGTGTACTGATACCAGGAGGGAGGGTGGAGTTGAAAGGGGGTAACCAATTGCAGAAATCTACATATGATCTCTCTGAAATACAGACAGTGGGGAAGTGGGTAAAGGGACACAGTGGACTGAGTACAATATGAAAAAGTAATAACAATGTGCAAATTATTAAGGGTTGATGGGGGAGAGATGGGGGAATAAGGGGAAATATGGAGAGCTGGTACTGGGGGCCTAAGTGGAGGGAGGATGTTTCAGGGGTGATGATGGCAACAGGTGTGCACATATGGTATGCATACAATTGACATGTGTGTTGATCATGATGGGAGTTGAATGGGACCCCAATGGAATGATTTTTTTAAAAAGAGAAGAGAAGAGGAGCTTAAACCAAGGACTCAAGTAGAAAATATTTCAAGATGAAGATGACAACATGTGTACAAATGTGCTTGATACAAAGGATATATTGAAAAATATTCATTTAGTGATAATACATTCACTGTTTGATTTTTCTAAGTCCCTCTTTTTCCAGTTGTTGAAATGGTCTTGACTATTACTCAAATAGTTACAATATGTGTAAAAATAAGCATTATCATGAATATTAACATAAAAACTCAGAGACACCTTCGGTGATTGCAATGTTGATAAAATCATCAACTAACATAAACTCAATTTTGGGGGTGTTGTGTGTGTGTGTTTGTGTGTGTGTGGCATCACTGCCCTGGTGGGAGTAGGAAGCCCTCAATTTTTTAAAATATTCAAATTTAATTAAACTTTCTTTTAAAGGAATGTATTCAAATATATATAAAAAGGTACAATTTATGTCTGCCAAAACTATGAGTTAACTTGATTCCCAAACTATGATTCCTAATAGTTTGTCACTGTCCTCTATTTTTTTATCAAGTGTAATTATTTTCTATTTTGTGTGCTCCACATTCCTACCTTCAATGTTAAGAAGCCATCATTAATATGACTTGTCTCTGACTCATATCCCTACTCAAGTCACACTGTGGCATAAGTCACAGTTTGGGTCTCCCATGGATTAAAGGAGAGAAAAGTGAGCAGACATATTTACCTGACTGCAACCAAAAAGTCAAGCCCTAGTGGGATAGCGGTTAGTCCTTGAGCTCCACAGTCAGCCACTGGAACCCACCAGCCCCTCTGACAGAGGGAAGATGAGGCTTTCTACTCCAGTAGAGAATTAAAGTCTTGGAAATCCACAGGTGCAGTCCTACTCTGTCTTATAGGGTCACGATGGGTTGAACTGGACTTAATGGCATTGAGGCTACCAAGAAAGAAGAGTTGGGAGCAGAGCTGGAGCTGGAGTTCCTGCCTGACAACTTTCCAGCTGGAGGACAGGTGGATAGCAAAACACACATCAAGGTCTCCAGGGCGCGCCCAGGCCGACAGTGTTGAAACTCCGGAGACAAGGCCCTTCCCCTAGCACCAGTGCCCTGCATTCAGAGTTTCCGTCTCCCCGGCTGTGAGGAAATAAATTTCTACTTGTAAACGATAATGATTTGTGGTGTTTCTGTTATCACAGCAACCGTAACTAAAACAACAGTGTTTGAGCAAAACTACGTTGGCCACCACAGTCCAAGAAACAAATCCAAACTCATTGCTTTCAATTCCCCTTCCTAGAGACTGTAGAGAGCAGAATCGAATGGTCCCTGTGGATTTCTGAGACTGCAGGTGTTGTTAGGAGCAGAAGGTCTCATCTTTCTCCAGCAGAGAAACTGGTGTTGCTCACCTTGTGGTTTCAACCAAACACTATGCCACCAGGGCCCTTTGGATCATCAAATAAGTAGTAGGAATTTTTAATCAAGGGATTTTTTTAACAATTTCTCTTGAAAAAATCTCCACCATAATACATTGCCTTTTGCTTTAGTCATCATCCATCCTTGTACCCCTTTGCAGCTGATAATAGGAGTAGTAGTCATCATATCATGCTTGTATTGCAGTTACTTTTCTCCTTAAGCTTTGCAATGAGATTTCAAACAGACATCTTGAAAAGGAAATTAAAAGAGCTATCAATGGAAGAACTCACAAGACCAACCACAAAACAAGAACAAACAAGGAACCTCCTCAAAACAAAACAAACCAAAAATGAAAACATTGTCAATCGTCCCCTTACTAGGGTATAAGGTGATTTCAGTGATAACAGCAATAAATTATTCAATGGCACAGAATTTGAGGCATTGGCTGATATGAGTTTATGAGAGTATAGACCAACTGTAAGCTGTAATCCATGAGCTGTTGCTTCGTACAGATTGATTTCTTAATTGATTGAGCTTCATTTACATTGAGCATGGGGGTTGGTGCTATGGGGAAAATCTCCTTTATCGTTTCTTACAAGGGCAGACCCTTGTCTTTCAGATTAAACACTGTCGTATGACTGCAAGGGTAGCTTGAGGTACTAAATAAATAATAGTCTGGGTTCCCTTACATTGGACACTCACTTAAGCCAGAGGTACCACTCAAGGTCCAGTGACCACCATTTCCAGTCTTGGGATCGTCATCTATTGCTTTTATGAAACTTTTGTTCATAAAACTTGCATTCAGCATTTTTGAAGTGAATTATTAAAGACACAGCATACACTCTGAACAGCAAAAATCATGTCATCCAACACCTTCCCAGAAAATAAACTCAGCATCTTAGCATCTCGACTTTTTAGCATCTTGGTGTCAAGCTGCTGTAAATTCCAATTGTGTCCATGAACACTGTTTTTTGATGTGCTTTTATTTTGTTTTGTTGTGTTTTAGGTTTGTTATGTTATTTTGTATGACTTGTTAGGTAATTTTTTGTATAGGAAAGTTCATAATATTTTTCTCCCATAAGTTAATGGTAATTGCTTCTTGGCTTTATATCATTTTGACTTGTGAAAGGTTCATAAGCATGTTCTACTTTCAGACAGTGGGGTGCATGTTGTTTATTCAGTATTCTTTACCAATAATTCAAAGGTATCAATTCCCCTCTTGTCTTATTTATTCATTGCCCAATTTTTACATGCATGTGAGACAAATGAAGAGAACATGTTTTGGGTAAGGTGTCCTGAAAGTGACATCTTGCTTTTGAACATTTTCCAGAAATCTTTTGCAGCAGATTTGGCCAATGAAAGTCCAACATCTTTTGGTTTCTTGACTGCTGCCTCCTTGAGCATTGATTGTGGATCCAAGTAAAATGAAATCCTTGACTATTTCAGTCTTGTCTTCACTAGTTATATTGCTGATTGGCCCAGAGTGAGAATTTTTGTTGTCTTTCTATTGATGTGTACTCTATACTGTAGTGTTTTTTTAATTTACATTAGCATGTGCCTCAAGTCCTCATCACTTTCCACATAGCAAGTTGTTAATGAATCTTCCTCCAATCTTGATGCCACATTCTTCTTCATTTAGTCTAGCTGTTGGGATTATTTGCTCAGTGTGTGATTGCGTAAGTATGATGAAGGTACCACCATGATGCTTCTCTTTTCTGGGTTTGAAGCCTCTTCCAGCTCCCCTCTAGTTGAGTTTACACCACGGCCTCATTTTCTGGGCAGGTTCCACATAAGCACAATTATTAATAATTGGGGGAGTTAATGTAGGGATCATTAATACCTACAGAAAAAGGAAGATGTGCAGTCAGAAAGCTCCTTCGATGTGAGGATGGTGAGGCTTCATCTCACTTGCTTTTGATAGGTTGTCCGGAGAAACCAGTGCCTGAAGAAGGGCTTCATTCTTGGGAGAGGATATCAGGCTTGGGCAGCCACAAAGAAGAAGGCTCTCTCATTGACTGTATTGACACAGTAGCTACAACAATGGGCTTAAAGATAAGAACAATTCTGAAAACAGTGCAGAACTGAGTGACACTTCATTCTGCTGTGCACAGGGTTTCTCCACGTGGAGACAGACTCCCTGACACCTACCAACAACAACACCAGCAAAATAAGGAAATGCCATAAAGCAGTTCATTTCAAAATTAAACAAAATAGACTAGGAGAAGGTCAGGGTAACCAAAATCATAAACACAAATGACACAACAAGAATACAAAAGTGTGAAAGAGCTGAGAGAGCTCACCGGCTACCAAACAAAATGGAAAGGGCAAAGCAAAGGGAGAATGGAAGACTAGATAAATGACATGGAATTTTCCATTCTATTTTCAGTGTCTTTCTGACCTAGAGTTCAGATATGGGCTAAGATCTCTAATTGAGCAAACGTTTTGCAGTTCTGTACTTGGACTTGTCCACCTTTCTTGTGCTGATCCCCACCTACAGCATTCTGTATCCCCTAAGTTTCCCTTTTATAGACTCTCAGTCATGCTGTATAGGGTTCCTGGTAGTCACACTCTGAAAAGAATAAATGGTGCTTACCTTGTCATTTTTGTCATTTCCTCTACAAACATCTTTCTATCACAGGCAAAAGTAGTCCAGACTACAAAAGTGGTACTTGGCCCAGTTCCTCTTAGCAAACAATCACGGGAGAAATGGAGTAAATGAGGCCCAGTGATCATTTCCTAGCAGAGGCTATAGGTTTGAAAAATGGGAGCCAGTAAAACTCTCTTTGATATGTTGAAATAATTTAAATATATAATACCAGAAACAAACTTTTGATATTTCTTGGAAGAAATAATCGCAGTTCGGGCTGAGCCCCAGTGGTGTAAGTGGTTGAGTGTGGAACTGCAGCCCGCTTGCTTGGCGGTTCAAATCCAGTGGCGGCTGGGAAGCGCCCACGACCACCAGAGGCAGTGATGCCCACAAAAAAAAAAGAAAGAAAGAATCACAGTCCAAATAGATTGCATAGTATATTGAGTTATTTGGACTGCCATGTCAAGGCAATGAGAGAAAGTAGTAGTGTTCTGTAGATCTAAGCACACTAGTCATTCCAGAGGGAAGTATTCTCCCCCTAAGATAATTTTTCTTGTGTCCACTGTACAGTCTCTTAAGAACCTGGCACCCATAAAGCAAAATATATTCCCTTCACAAGAATGATGTTCAAAGCTCAATAGACAAGAACACAGCTCTGAGGCAGAAATCAAGAAGTGAAAATGTGATCTTTTTAAAGTTAGAAACATCGTGGATTTTATAAAGCTAGTATGTAGAATCTTCGTCTCTCTACCTGTTTCTGGTCAGCACTTTATTCTTAAAGTTTCATTCTGAATTTTAGTTAGGGATATTAATAGCACTTTGACACTTGGAAAAGCTAAAGTGACTTAACAAGCACATAAATCTGAGCTTAATGTCTTCTATAGTCTTGGAAGAAGCACACCAGCCTGTGTGATAATGAGGTGTTAATAGTATCAAGTATGAGGTATCAAAATATCCCAAACAAGCAATGATATCGATTTATTGCTTTATTTATATTTATTAATCATTCTTTATTTATATTTATTAATCATCTTATTGGGGGGCTCTTACTGATGTCATAACAGTCCATCATTCAAAGTATTAAGCATACTTGTACATATGCTATACATTTCCAAAATATTTTCTTTCTACTTGAGCCCTTGTTATCAGCTCCTCTTTTCCCCCTCTCTCCCCCTCCCCACACCCTTGTGAGTCCTTGATCAATTACATATTATTATTATTTCTTACACTGTTACTCATCCCCCTGGGAGGTGGACTATAGATCCAACCTTGTGATGAGTTACCCTCCCCCCCCCCGCCTCTACCATCTCCCTAATCTCATGATATTGCTGCTACCACTATTGTTCCTGAGAGCTTTATCTGCCCTGAATTCCATGTGTGAAGAGCTCTTGTCTGTACTAATGTGTGTACTCCAGACTAGCCAGATTTGTAAACTAAAACTGGGTCACAGTATGGGGGAAGAAAGTATTCGGGAACTAAAATAATGTTATGTGTTTCGTTCATGCTATATTACACCCTGGTTGAATCACCCCCTCCTTGTAACCCTTCTGTGGGGGCATGTCCAGTTGTGTACACACAGGCTTTGGGTCTCCACTCCAACCCTCCCCTTTCAAATCGATATCATTGCTTGTTTGGGATCTTTTGATACCTCATACTTGATACTACTAACACCTCATTATCACACAGGCTGGTGTGCTTCTTCCATGTGGCTTTATGGCTTTCCTGCTAGATGGCCAAACGTTTAGCTTCAAACCTTGAAGACACCAGATGCTATATCTTTTGATAGCCAGACACCATTAGCTTTCTTTACCACATTTTGTCTTCAGCAATCATGGCAGGAAGGTGAGTATCAAAGTGTGTCAGTACGGGTAGATTAGAGAAATAAATACATAGACTCGCATATGGATATAAGGAAAGGGTTTATATACAAAAGGAATGGAACATTGAGAAAGCATCCCAACCCAGTCCAGTTCAAAGTCATAAGTCCAATATTAGCCCATATGCCCGATACCAGTCTATAAAGTCTCCTTCTGACTCACAAAGTCACAGGCCAGTGGGTGCAGAATCCCGGCGCTGGCAGGGGTGTCCCCATGGCTCCTCACTTCCAGAGCTCAAGGTCCATCAACAGCATCCAGTGGTGGCAGAAACAACTCAGCACTGGCAGGGGTCTCCAGGTGGCTTTGCCAGCTTCAGAGGTCTGGTTCCATCAGGGTAAGACCATGTGGCTTCTCCTCCTGCTCCTCCAGCGCCTCGGATACTGCCATCTTGTCTTGTCCATAACTCATCGTCTCTGAGACTAACTCCCAACAACTGGGGAGATAGATTCTTGTCTCCACAAGGGAAATATCACGAGATTTCCCAAGATTCTCAGGAGAAAACCATGCCCACATGGAGCCGTCATTGGTTACTCAATGACTATCTCCAGATTAACAAGCTAGACTCCACCCCTATATCTCAATCATGAAATTAACATAAGCACATGACTGCCACACAAAGAGTGCCAGGTTATTAGAACAAAGTGTTCTCATGTTAATGGTGGCCTTGTGTAGAGGCCCAGAGTCCATTTGCTATCTTAATACTTAACAAATAAATATATATACCTTATATATATACCTCTATCCCTTTCATTATAAATTAATCTATTTACATATATACATTAATATATTGATAATTAATCTATAATTAATTATTAATTGATATAATATAATTAATAATATAATAATTAATATATTTACATGTTTATAGATAGCTTTAAATAAATAGCTCTATACTATAAATAGCTTTTTATAAATAGCTATAAATAGCTTTTACTCTATAAATAGCTTTTACTTCCTACTTCTTTCCTCTATTTTCTTTCACCTTCCTCCAGTCCCACTATTGTGCTTACCCTCTATTCAGCTTTCAGTAATTCCTTTCAGATACATTGCCCTGGATGAAACCCCACCAGGCATTCTATGCCCTCCTCGCCATCAATTTCAGATCTTATTGTTCCCCATCAATTTTAGATCTCATTGTTCCCTCATCCCTGGTTTAATGGTTCCCTGGTCCCCCTCCCCTCTCCCTCCTCTCCCATGCCTCCACCCCCACCTCGTACCCCTGGCCCCATTGTTTTCCCCTTGGAATTGTTTGTCCTGCTTATCTTATATAGATAGACATAAGGCAAAAGAAAAGCAAAACAATGAGAGTGATGGTGGAATGGGACACCAATACACCCATGGGAAGTGTACTGTTTATGGATTTGATTTAAAGATGTAGTGTGTTCTCCCCCAATGCTCCCTGGCCACAGTGTGGATGAAAGCTTGACCTCCGGGGATGAAGGTCGGTGATGATGAGCTTGCAATTCCCGTCACAGCCATCGAAGTAAAGCTCACATGATCTGATACCAGAAAATTGTGATGGCACCCGATGCTCACAACACTCTGAAGGCAAGTTGCAAGAGAATATTCTGTGAGTGTAATAGATAAGCAAGAAAAGGCCTAATGAATCCAATGAAATAAACCATTGTGGGAATGGCATCAAAATCCAAAGCAGACAGTGGCTCAATTAGCAGGAAGGTAGGAGAAAAAATCAGGATGATTTTGTATAGTTCTTGCTAAAGTGTCTAAGCCCATGTCTAAGCGGACAGGCTGCTTCCACAGGAAGACCCTAAAGCATGATGGCCTCTCGGGCTCTTTTGCTCTGTCTGGTTCCACGTGAAACCAGTCATATCCAAAGCAAAACAATGAGAACAGTACAAAATGTAGACACACAGAGAGAGATATGAACTATGACCAAACCCTGTTCCTAAGGCAAAAGATCAGAAAATTTAACCTAGTTTTACTTTTGGTTTGGAATTTTGGGGGGTGGGGGGAAGGGGTTTTTCCTGCAACTCTTGGCCACTGATTTGAAAATTTGAAGTAGAGGAAATTTTCTTTTTTCCTATTTATATTTCTGTTAATTTTTTTCTAAAAAAGGGACAAATACCCCCACTGGAGCAGAGACTGGGAGAGCGGTAATCTGTGAAAAATCACAAAAGAATCTCTTCCTTCCCAGAGCCTTCCTGTCTTCCAGGTTTAGAGCTTGAGATGTTTTTGTCTACTCAGTAGTTCTTTGTGTAAAATTTAATCATCGGTTTAAGAAAAATAGCTAATATAAATTAATGCAAACATTATTAATACTCCCAGTGTAGCTTAAATTAATTCAATTCCATTCTGAGTTCTCCCATTTAATGAAAGAACACGGCTAACATGAAAGCTTTTCTCACCATCAGGATGAGAAGCGCAATCATTCCGTTCTGTAGCAATTGTTGTAGGGAAGGAGGGGCTTGCTTTATGTTTAAATTTCATTAAACTAATTCCCGCTCTTAACCTTTCTGTGGTGCTCGGAATTCCCAGCATCGTGCCATTGTTACGAATTTGACTAAAGAGGGGTCCCAGTGACAGTCGGGTGACTTCATCTTTGTGCAAACTAGAATAAGGGAATAACGTGGCGAGTAACGCGATGTCTCGTACAGATCGCCGAGAGATAAGGTGATAGCGGGGGCACGTGAGTCTTTATAAATAATTTAGCCGCTACTGGGTATAAGTACATGCTCTGTCTGTAATGGTGTGCCTCTAAGAAGTAGCAGAGAAAGAATGCAAAAGAAATCATTGTTAAGAACCATACTTGGGAAATGCAAGTCCGAGCTTTATTTGTGACCACAAAAAGGCTTCATTTTGTCTGAGAGAGATGGAGGGAATAATGAGACCCTCTCAACCAACAGGCTGGTTAAGCATGGGACTGCTGCCTCAGAGGTCCGTAGTTGAACCCTCCAGCTGCTCTGCAGGCGAAATGGCAGGCTTTTGACTCCCACAAAGTGGCAGCTCTGGACTTCATCCGGCCAGGGCTACCCTATTCCACAGAGCTGCTGTGGGTCGAGATGCACGGAATGGCAGTGAGTTGGGAGTTTTGAGTTTTCAGCTAACACACTCTTTTGTTTGGTTGGTTTGGGTCTTTTTCGGTCAGCAGAGTGGAGGGGGAGGATTAAACAGACTGTACATGAATGCATTAACAGTCTGGGAGCCAGTTGCCATGTCGTTGTCCACAGCGGTGTAAAAACAGGGTAAAACGTGTTCCAATCCCTGAAATTTCCGATTAGTCCATGGTTGCAAACATCTCTTTCCTCCTCATCGCGCAGAGTATGAGTGCCTTTGCACGAAACACCAAGACACATCCAAGGTTCCCAGGGAACCACCTGTAACAAGGGACTTTTTCCAGGCATGGTGGCGTGCGCCTGTAGTCCCAGCTACTCGGGAGGCTGAGGCTGGAGGGAGTTTTTCCTTGTTGCCAAGAAAAAGAAAAAAAAACCGAGCTGGTACAGCCATTCGTTTAAGCCATGAGACAAGAAAATCAAACTAAATGGATTTTATAAAATCCCTAGATGAAAGTTTACATCCTTTTCTTTGGAAAAGGCAAGAAATAAGCCATCAACTTTTAAATTTTATCCCTTACACAGCCAGCCTCCAAAAATGCAATACAATACGGGGTACTTATCCTACTACCCTTTGCCCAAATATAGATTTCCATAAAATCAATTAATCTTAGGAGTGAAAGGGGCTCCACAGGTCATGGGCTCAACCTCTGCTCCAATACTCCCACAGCCAGGAGATTATCCAGCTGTGTGTTTGAAACCCCACGTTGGGGAGCTTACCACTGTTTACGGCAGCTCTTTCTACTGATGAATAGTGCTGGTTATTAGAATGCTCTAATACCGGCCTGAAATCTGCCTCCTGGAAATTTCCACCCACTGGTCCTGGTTTTGTCCTCTGCAGCATCTCAGAGCCTACTGCCTTATCACCATGACAACTCTTCAAATATTTGAGGGCAATGAGGATCTCTTTATCCAGGCTGTACATTCCAAGTTTCCATGGATCTTAATTTAGAGATAGACCCTTCAGTCCCCAGGACACTGTGCTATAATATCTTCTACTTAATAAATATCTATATTCAAGTCTACTGACTGGACCATGGGGCTGTAGTACACTTGTGCTGACTAGATTAGTATCGGCATGAAAGCTTTTGCTCCTTCTGAGAGAGCAGACACTTTCTTACTGGAGAATAGGAACTATGTTCCATCTGCAAATAGAGGCATCTGTTTTACTTAAATATGCATGACACCTCATGAGTAAAAATTTTTTCACAGTAAACAATAGATGACGACATTTGCTTCAACTGTGGAACCGAATGCAAAAGTATAAAAGCGACTTAATGGTTGGCTAAAGATTGGTGAGAACCCCCTGGTGCTGGCCTTTACCTTTCAAGCCTGGACCTGAACTCGCCTCTGTGTTAAAATAATGCATCAATTAAGAGGAAATGGGCAATGCGTATCCAACGACCATGTCCAGAAGCTTAGGAAAGAGGGAAGGGTGGAACCAGGAAACACAGGAGACGTGGAATAAATGCTGATATATTCAGGAGATTGCATTGGATAAATTGAGTCAGAATGTGTGTCAAACTATGATCTATTTTGTAAATCTTCACTTAATTCACAACAATACAGTATTTTAGAATATTATCCAAAGTGTGTGTAAATCAACATTGGTTCAGGATTTGGACTATTGCTAGATTCATCCCTAGTGTATTTATGTTCAGTTTGTTTTCATCTTGAAGCGTGAAAGAAATTCTGATGTTGATTCAACAACAAAAAAGTAATTTCAGTATGTGGTTTCAAACATTCACAATGTAGGAAACTTTATTCTAGGGACTATGATAGCTACAAGATGCTTTCATTTAATAGGGAAAGTTCCTAAATCATTTTCTTTCGAATTTGGCGAACCTGCTGGTGTTGAGCATAAAATGGCTTCTGAATCTGATTATTGCATTTTTTAGTAAAAGCAACACAGTACAGATGTAGATACCCATCGGTAGTCTTGACATCAACATGAGCTTCAGTCATGGTCTGCCATTTTTTGACTATGGTCCACATCTTGTTCCAAGTAAGATCCATGACATGGAAGTTGGTTAGACAGTTTTTGCCCTGAACATCCTCTGTAATTAACTTAAATTTTCTAAAGGCAACCTCATCATTCTGCAGGTCCGCAAGACTCACTTCAAAAACTCCATCCTTGAGGCCATCAGATGCAATTTGGGTTCCTTGAGTCCTGGTGACTAGTGTTTTCCGAATGTTTCTTATATTGAACATAGCAGGTACTTTTACATTACACCAATCTTTCTTTGAAAATGGATCAACCACTTTCTTCTTAGCTCCTATTTTACCACCTTTCATAAGGTCTTGCTGACCGCCAAGGTGCCGTGCAGAGAGCCAAAAGGGCCATCAAGGAATTTTTAAAACATAGTGCTTTCATTTTTAAAAACATAATGCTTTTTACCATTATGCTAATTTCACAAATTGATCATGTAATTATGAGTGATGGCTTTCTTTTAACCATCATGTAGGAATCTCAAAGACATTTATTTTCATATTCTCAATGTCATTAAATATGATTTGGACATAAAAATATTAGAGGCATAATATATTGTACAGTCACTCAATTATGATAAGAGCATTTGTTTTATTTAGTACTTTCCATAGTATTAAGTGTATTTTATCCTTAGCTGTGAGGGATCTTACATGACTGCTGTCATTATCACATGCTGTGAGTGGGTTCCCATCCATAGTTACTCCAGATCCAACAAAATGAAACACTGCCTGGTCCTATGACATTCTCATAATTGTCCTTATATTCGAGCCCATTGTTGCAGCCACTGTGTCACTCATATTATCAAGGACCTTCCCGCTTTCCATTGCCCCATTGCTTTATTAAGCATCATGTCCTTCAGAGACTGGTCTCTCCTAACAACACGTGCAAAGTATGTGTGATGAAGTCTCACCATCCTTGTCTCTAAGGACCATGCTGGCTATCCTTCTTACAAGATACATTTGTTTGCTCTTTTGACAGTCTAAGGTACTTTCAATATTCTTCGCCAGCACCCTGACTCAAATTCATCTATTCTTCTTTGGTCTTTCTTCTTCTATGTCCAATGTCCATGTGCATGTGAGGAGATTGAAAATACCAAGGCTTGTGCCAGTCATGCTTTTGTCCTCAAAGTAACTCCCCTGCTTTCAACATCTCACTAACAGCCTGTAACATACAGAGGATGCACCTTGCTTGCTAAAATTGAGGAAGACTTGAATCACTTGCAGATGAAGAGCAAGGATTGAAGTCTCTATTATGAATTGAGATGAATAAATTCATTTAAAACATATACTCTCCATATGAAGAATTTAGGGTTCTTTCCCCATTCTTAAAGAAAAGAAAATGGAGGTACAGAGAAAATAAGAGCTCACTCAAGATCAAACAATTAGTAAGTAATAGAGTCAATGTTTGAACCCAGAAAGTCACTAGTTTCAGAGTTAATTTGCAACACCACGCTGATTCTCACATACCCTAAATTTGATGACTTTTTCTGATAATCTGTTTATAACT
Organism: Nesogale talazaci; assembly: GCA_004026705.1. Lineage (NCBI taxonomy): Eukaryota > Metazoa > Chordata > Mammalia > Afrosoricida > Tenrecidae > Nesogale > Nesogale talazaci. Next base: position 7,606 of record PVJH01002466.1, on the reverse strand, counting down.
TTGCTCAACCCAATCACACCCTATGCCATGGAGTTGGTTCCCACTCAGAAGGATACTGAAGGATGTAAAGCTGCCCTATAGTGTTTTGGGCTGTAATATTTCTAAAAGCAACAGCAATCTCTCTCTCTCTCTCTCTCTCTCTCTCTCTCTTTCTCTGACTGGTTGGTTCAAGTCATTCACCTGTAGGTTTGCTATTGAGCACATGACCACTGCACTCCCAGGACTCCTTCTCAGACTCTCACTAGTGTAGGCTTTTTTGAAGTTGCTTTTAGCCCACAGGATTTGCTAAGGAAACTTTCATTGTTCTTTTACCTCGGTTCCTCTACCGGAACTCTTAAACTTTTCTGGATACTGATTAAGGGCTTTGCTTCGAGTGCTGAATCCCAAGAACTCTGAATCATCGTAGAAAATCAGTCATGCCTCTATAGATAATCAAAGGAAAACTTGCCTGTTCTAAGAATATTTCTATAGCTCGTACACACTTCCTTCCATACCTCCTCTAAGGCAGCTTCCATAATTAAGAGTCGACTAATCGCTCCTAGCTGCCACCCTCCACCCCTTCCAGGAGAGCTCACAGCTGAACAACTATAGACAGATAAAAATGGAACCTGCTGTTAAAATCCCTAGGAAAGAGCATTCCATAATCACTCCCATGGGAACAAATCCCCTTGCCTGACCGCAGAGCAGTTCCTATTCATCAAGTCAGAATGTTTATTTACACACTTCCAGTGCAACTGCTCTCTCCTGAATTCCTTAGACGTCTCCAGGCCACTTGAAAATCAGCTTTGTCTTGTGGCAGCTGGCCCTGTTTCAAATTCTAGGATCAGTTCATTGGGTCATGGCTTGTGTGCTGGTCCTGACTCCTCTTTGCCACCAAGGAAACGCTCTGAAGTCTGCAGACAAAGTAAGAAGACTAAAGGGAAATCTGCCCTCAAGAGCAGTGGTTCTCAACCTGCCGGTCACACACGACCTCTGTGGGGGTCAAACGACCCTTTCACAGGAGTTGCTGATTCATACCAGACGCAAAATAACAGTGATGAAGTAGCAACAAAAATAATTTTATGGGAGCGGTCGTCACCACAACTTCAGGCACTGTGTGAAAGGGTCCTGGCATGAGAGAGGTTGAGAACCACTGCTCTGGAGGGAGCTGTTTTTACCATGGATGAAGGAGCTGTGTCAACACCAGGAACCTAGAAAAACTGCCCTTTGTCAGCAGACCCTTCTGCACTGATTGTTTAGCCCATCTTTGGGAAGACTCTTGAGCTCTTCTAGTGACCAGATATCTAAATGCTTAGGCAATACTGGGAATGCTGGCGAAGATCATTCCAATGTCAAATTTACATGAGACGTCAACACTCTTGCAGAGCACTTCAGTCAATTTTCCTGAGCTAAACCTTCCCCTGGCCCCCGTCATTGGAAAGATGAGCAAAGGATACATCACCCCTTATTTCATTTCACACGTTTACTACAAACTCTCCTGGTATTGCCACATCTGGGAGATAATAATCTCAACATTAATAGCTCCATTCAGAGCAGAAAATTCAAACCACCAGACCCCCCTAACTCCAACTAGTCATGGGCCAATGGTAAATTCATAAGACCAGAAGATATGTGTGCCCTCCTTATCCATCATTTATTCAGCAAGCATTATAATCTTACTCAACCAAATCAAATCCTAAGGATTTATTGACCATCTACCAAGCTGCTCCAGATACTGTGCTCCAGATACTCATATCTTCCAGGTGCTCACGGTATAGTAGGGCAGATGGATTTTGAACAAATCATTATATGACAGTGTAAGATGTCCTACACCTGCAGCGCTGTGTTGACAGGCTATGGCAACATACAGCAAGAAGTAAGTAACGGCCCGGAGAAGTTGGGAGACGTGAATGTGAAACTGAACCTTCGGAATAAGTAGAGGCACACCTGGAAGAGAAAGAAAAACAATATTTTAGACAAAGAGTGCAACATAAATAAAGACACTGACATGTAAATAGATAATGTGTGCCATACCGGAAGACCAGTGGGTCGCTCTGTTGCAGAGGGTTCAGAAAAAAGGGGAAGAGGACCTGAGAGAGTCACTTGAGAAACTAGTGGGTACTCCAGGGTGAAGGTCCTGCTGAGGATGTTGACTTGATTGTTTGGACCACACACATTCAGAACAGTCAAGGAGTCTTTCTCAGTGTCTTAGAAAATCACTTCAACACAGAAAAGAGAAAAAGACTTTTAAGTACTATGGCCTGAAACATTGTTCAGGGGACAACTTTAACAATCCAGAGGACTTTGACCCATTCTCTCTAACAACTGGGGAGAAGATTGTGGAAAGCACATGCTACCTGCTATCAGAGTGTGTTCAGAGGGAGAGGAATTAGATTCATTATCTCTGGCCTTTAATGGTAGGACATGACACCATGGAAGAGTCCAACTTTTTTACCTTAGTACAAACATGTAAAGTTTGGCATTGAGCATGGAAAAAATCATAGAATGAATAAATGGAATGACACTGAGTATTCAAAAATCTCTGGGTTCCCTTCACTGCACACAGGACTTGTGTCAGTGTGGAGGCTAGTGTCTGAAATATAGCATCAGTGAAAGGCTCAAGTGAAGTTAGAAGGAAGGAAGGTCTTAGAAATGGCAGCATGGGGCTGAGCCCCGGTGGCGTAGTGGTTGTGCACAGGACTGCAGCCCACTGGGTTGGAGGTTCAAATCCAGCAACGAGGCTGGGCCTCCTGCTCCCACCACCACAGGGCAGTGAGCGCCCCCTTCCCAAAAAAAAAAAAAGAAGAAGAAGAAATGGTGGCATGCTGTGGAGCTAGGAGAATTTGTTTTTCTACCTGTCGTGCTTCTTAAGCCCATTCAGAATTTTAAATCATGCTAACAACTACCACTATGGTTTCATTGCCCTATGTAAAACATACATAATTAAAATTTTTTGGATAAGGAACAGCATAAGGATTTGTAACAAATATAAAATGCTGCCAGTTTTACTCAATGTATAATTGCAGGCAAAAAAAAGGCCACCAAAGCAAATATTTACTAAACTCTTTCTGTGTGTCAAGGTTAAAGCTATTGCAAAAATTAGCTTTATTTGAATGCCCCATTTCTAGCTTGCCAGGATAGCAACTATTATTCATCATTAGTAAGTAATTTATTCTGCAATCTTGTAACAACCATGCAGAGTACGCATTATTCCCCTTTTCCTAGATACCAAAATGGGAGAACTGAGGAGAAATCACTTCTCCAATGCCACATGCTATCAGGAGCAGAGGTGGGGTTTGAACCCAAATCCATCTACCTACCCGGTCCAACATCTTCCCTTGAGCTGCCTTTTTGAGGTAAGGTCGGAGGGGTGCTCTAACCTAGAGATCAGAAGCTAGTTTGGTGCTCAGAAAGACAACTGTCTCTGAGGGTGGCATTGACAGCAATGTTTTTGTTGTTGCTATGGTTGTTTTTGAAATACTTGTTCTAAGTGAAACCACTCAGTTTCCAGAACATTTCATTTTTCATGAGGCATCTGTATGTGGTCAAGGAGCAGTTGTACAAACAGAATAAGAGAATACTTCATTAAAATTAAGAAAGAAGTGTGTCTGGATTGCATCTTTGCACCATATTTTCCCAGTCTGTCTGCTGAGCAAACAATCAGAGGAAATGGACTTTATGAAGAATGAAGAATCAAGATTGGAACACTTATTAACAATCTCAATATACGGTTGACACTACCTTGCTTGCTAAAACAGAGGAGAACTTGCTGATAAAGGTCAACACTTACAGCCTTCAGTATGGATTGCAATTCAATGTGCAGAAAATAAAAATTCTCACAAATGAACCAAAAAATAACTTCATGATAAATGGAGAAAGGATTGAAGTTGTCAAATTTTTTTACCTTACTTGGTTCCACAATCAATGCTTATGGAAGCAGCAGTCCAGAGTTCAAGAATACACATTGCATTGAGGAGATCTGAAGCATAAGACTTATTTAAAATATTGAAAAGCAAAGATGTTACCTTGAGGACTAAGGTATGTCTGATCAAGCCAAGGTATTGTCATTTGCCTCATGGACTTGTGAAAGTTGGGCGTTGAATAAAGAAGACCACAGATGATTTAAAGCACTTGAAGTATGATGCTGATGAAGAGCATTGAGGGTATCCTGGTCTTCCAAAAGAACTAGAAAACCTATCTTTAAAGAAGTGCAGCAAGAATGCTCCTGATAAATACCTGTCTCACATAATTTGGACATGTTATCCAGAGAGATGGTTCCCTGGCAAAGGGCATCATGCTTGGTCAAGAAGAGGGATGGTGAAAAGGAGAAGGATGTCAGCAAAATGGATTCACACAGTGGCTGCCACAATGGACTCAGACATGACAAGGATTGTGAAAGTGGAGCAATCCCAGGCAGTGGTACATTCCGTGGAACACTGGGTCACTGCTAATCAGCACCAACGTCATGGCACTTCATAAGTCAAGTAACCATTTAATCCATAAGGAATTCAGTGGGCATAAGCTATTTTTAAATTATATCAAATGCTGGAAGTATTATTATGTAAGACTTGTGAAAATATCTGATGAGCTATATCTTGTGGGCACTGTGTGCTGCAGAGTAGATTGGACTTGTGGCCATCCTGTGTAACAGAGCAAGACTGCGTGGTGCGATTTCCTGATCAGTCCACTGTTACCCGCAAGATGAACGTCCGTCTGCATGTGAACTCCGAGGAGCTGGCCCGCTGCGCCGACCAATTCAGCGGGGCCCAGTGCGAGGCCGTCTGTTTGGTGGCGGGTATGATATGATCGCGCTGCGCAGGGGTGCCATGGAGCTCACCCACGAGGACTACGGGGAGGGCATCCTGGAGGTGCTGGTCAAGAAGAAAACCAACCTGTAGTACTGCCTAGCCGCTGCCAGGCCACCCTCAGCCTACTCAATCAAGTAATAAAGATGGCTTCCGGTGCCCGGCCAAAAAAAAAAAAAAATTTAAAGAACAACATAGGGTTTTGTAACAAATATAAAATTCTGCCAGTTTTACTCAATGTATAATTGCAGACAAAAAAAGCCACCCAAACAAATACCAACTGATCTTTCCTGTATCCCAAGCCCAGGTGATCGTAGCAACTTGAGATGCTGGGTCAGTTCAAACCCAAAACCTTTCAGGGAGCACCTGAGTTGTACCACTTGTACCATTGTACCACTTGGGCTCCTCGTGTCCAATAAAAGTGTCAATTATTACATGTTATCCACAGAAACTTCCTAGACTCTTTAAAATGTTGCAGTTCAGTTCAGTCCTCTGTGTCTGCAGAAAATATACAGTTACTAAAGATTGATTACTCAGCTTGTTAGGGCTTCATTACTCATGTGGTTCTGGCCTGCAATGGAAAGAAACAAAAATCCTCCTTTTCCCTCCTCTGGAGACGGAAATTACTTCCCAAGAAGCCACTTCTTTTGAAATGAGAGACGAATTGGAGAAAGCTGTTGGGGTTGGGGTCTTTGCAATCAATAGTGTGAGAGGATAAAGATCATTTCATCACAGCATAAGAAAGTTCTTAGGTGGTCATTTGCAAGGACCTTCAGAACTTTGGTTAAGAAGATTAATTTCTAGTTGACTATTCTTATACTAGAATTTGAAATATGTAAAAACTAGAGGAACTGGAAAATAATCCAGGGTATAGATATTTCAGTGTGCCAGGCCTAGAGCCTCTGGCCCCCTTGTCACCTATGACAGTCCCTGATAAACAGACTTCATATTCTCACAGGAGTTGTGTGAATGTTTCCTTTTTCACACATCTTGTTTATTCTGTTAGATTTGAAAAGGAAGTGGTGACACCCTTAAATATAAATCTGGCCATCTGTAGGCCAGCAAGATGAGATCCAGGCACTCAAAGGAGTCCAGTGTCCTTCCCAAAGAGGCTAACTTTACTGACACCTAAATTGTGCTACAGATGCTGCCATAATAAAATGAGCATGTATGCCTGGTCTCTGCTTCTCAGTTGACTGCAGGCACATCACAAGTAAACGTCATTGGGCTGAGCCCCGGTGGCGTAAAGTGGTTGAGTGCAGGACTGCAGCCCGTGGACTTGGCGGTTCAAATCCAGCGGCGGCTCTCAGAAGTGGCACTGGGTAGCCCCCACGACCACCAGAGGCAGTGATGCCCACAAAAACAAACAAACAAACAAATGAACATCATTCTGAATGCCACATCCTCTTGTCCTCTCTCTGATTAGTGTGCAAGGTAAAAAGAACACTCCCTAGTTCTTCTAGCTCTAGTTCTTCTATCTCAATGTCTCTGCTCACTTGCCCTCTCCTTTCTCCCTCTTTCCTTGATTTTTCCTTACCCCCCCCCCCAATAGAAAATACTTTATGATACAAGTATTTATCAGTATTAAATTAAGGCAATATTAAAGGCATTATCCAAGTTGCTTCTAAACTTGGGCTTGGGACACCAGAAAGAGCAGTTGGTGTTTAAACATAGCTCAGACATTTGATAACAATGATCTTGGGCAAAGTTCACTACTATCTCTGAGAACAGTAAAATTAAGATAATTGAAAAAATTAAGAAAATTGTTAAGGAGCTTAGATTATGAGATTCATTTTCCACGACAAGTAGAATGATGGAAGCATTTATTAAAGTAGCAAATGTTAGTATCGTGACTATGTTGAATGGTAATTACACCATATTACCTAAGAGGAAACTGAGGCCTAAAGGGGCAGACATGGCCAGTCAATTAGTAAGGAACAGAACTGGACTTGAACACTAGGGCCCTTAACTCTAGACAGTGTTCTCCACGTTGCCTTTTGGCCCCTTCTCTCTCATTTTTTGTCCTACTCTCTATACAACACCATAAACTTCTTTCTTAATAATTCTAAAAATAAGATTTTTGTTCTTTCTCTGACCATGAAGAAACAGCATGATTCCCACGATCCAATAGCGCTCCGGAAGTGACTTGAACAACCCATAGATTTAAATCTGTGAAAACACTTATACATATATGCAGGCATGTAGGAATTTTTGAATGCATTTCTCTAAGAAAATTATGGAAAATCTGCAATGAAATACACAGGGACATTCAAGATCAAAACAGTAGCTATTCAAGGATGTGAGAGGAGAGAGAAAAGAAATTCAGTTTCCATGTGATTTTAACTTTGCTGACTCAGTCAGCATTGCTGACTCAGTATTTCCATTTCTTCAAAGAAATATTTGCAGTAGAGCTTATATTTAACAAACCAGCTTCAACTAAATGTTTTAGAACTACAAAGTAATACATTTTTAAGAAAGGAAGCACAAACAATAGTGCTGAGAAAGCATAATAATTTGGAACAATATATTAGATACATAACAAAATATTTTTTCTGGGGATAGTCTGGGTAGTTATTTAGAATTAGAGAAAACTACACAGACTACTAAGACATTATCAAATATAGTTGTGTTGAGAAATTGTAAAACTGCACTAAAACCTAAGTGAACACTTATAAATAAACCCACATTTTTAAATATATATCCTACCTTGTAAAATAGACTGGGAATTTCTTTCAGATTAAAATCAATAATTGTAATAGCTCTTAAAATATATTGTATTAATATTGGGTTCATTTGAAAGACATCAAAATGAAGAATTTTGA